>JADBJO010001601.1:62500-67500 GCA_016801955.1 Conus betulinus | reverse complement strand
TCTATTCATGAAGTGTTACCTCGCGATCGCCTGGTACCCTCGAGTGTCCCTTGTTGTGCAGAAAGGCTGACATGGTAATCAGATTGTGTAGCTCATGGAAGGGCATTCTGCATTCTGTGGTAATGCCTTGTCTGCGGTGTGCCTGCTTCCAGTTTCTGATTTCACATCCATAGAGATTCTTCAATACCACCCCTGTTTTTTTTTCAGTTTTGTCAGTAAATGGATGCTTTGTTGGATCAGTTCATGAGTTGGGAATACCGAAGGGCCTGTCTGAAAAAAGTAAGTACATTTCATGTTTCTTTTTTTGAGTCTCTAGAATGACCAGTGCCATTCATTCTAGACGTGACCGCCTTGTCCTGATGAATTATCAATCAAGGTGATTGTGGTTAACCAGAGGTGTTGGTCGTCCTCAGTTGTGGTCCATTGATGGGTGCGATTGCAGGAGTTTCTGAGCGTCATGGAGACAGTTAACAAAGGATCTTTATATTTTCATAACAGATTGTGGGGAAGGAGAACTGGAGGCATTAATAAACTAATCTCGGCGAGCTGGGCATCAGACTCCTCGTGTGTCGGGAGAATACAATCATTTGAACGAGAACTGTGATTTTGTGGCTCTTCTTCATGTCATGATAGTTCCTCGAGGATAAGTGTCCTCAGAGCTTGACCCTTTCATTGAGGCGATGCGTGTGAAAGTGATAGCGTAAGTCTGCGTTCTGGTTTCGTTTCCAAGTTTAGATTCTCGATGGGTATGGTTCAGGTCAAGTGTAAGAAATGGGACAGAAAAACACAGAGGTCTTGACCTCGGCTTATTTTGTCATGTTCGTCAGAGTCGTTCACCACCGTGTCATGCTCTCTGGCCTGTCATTTGTGCAAGGAATAAATGCGTGCATGACCTCGGGAAACAGCTGACGCCAGTGCAGATGCCAAGGACCCACGTTGTCGGGAACAGGTGTCGGAGGCCTGTGATCAAACGTATGCCGTGGCCAGGTATGTTGACCACGGTTCCTTTTTTCAAATGGTAAGCAGCGAAGGTCGACTTATTCTGTTCTATTTAATGGCGATATACAATGCAAAACACTTAAAAAAAAGAACGTGCAATAAATATTGGCCTCTTTCTAAAAGCTGTCGTGTGCAAAAACGCCTTAAAAGCCAAAATAAAAAAACGAAATTTGCAATTATTTTCATATAATGCAAATATGTAGCTATGCATGAAAAAAATTGCTCATAATTGCTTTTTTGTTGCCGTTTTCTCTCTCGTTCCCTGTCAGTTCCATTACTTTTTTTGGCCGTGTGACTGGTACAAGAAACCAGTTCTGTGTAGCAATGAAAAGTTATCCGTCTTTCTTTTGCATGTAGTTGCATTTTCAAGTTATGAGTCAGCAGTTAGATGTGTGTAGTGTCAAATCCTTGATCTGTCCTCGACCAAACCAACCAGCGGGGAGCAATCGTGGACCACCCTTGGAACCCTGCGTTGTGCTCACATAGGGTTCCAGGCACGCACAGGGCATTCCATTAAAATGTAATGATGTACGAGTTTTAGCCCAGGCCTTAGAGTTACCGACATCTGATTTGGTAACTTTGGGTGAACTACGTATACCCTTGCATTAACCAGGCTAAAGAGGTACCGACGTCTGAATTGTTGACTTCGGGTAAAGTCTGTATGTATATCCTCGCGTAAATCAGGACTAGGATGTACAGATGGCTGAGCTGTTAACTTAGAGTAAATGTGTGTATATCCTCGCGTGAACTAGGCCTAAGATGTAGAGACGGATGAGTTGTAGGGGGAAATACGTGAGGTACACGAACAGAAGCATCCATTCAAAACCAAAACATTCCCACTCAGCGACGTTATCCTCAGGAAAATATTAGCTACACAAGAGAAGCATCCGGTGACATTAGAAAACTCCACTGAATGGCATCATCCCCCGGTGGAAGGCCTCAAATCCCAGATTTGAACTCTTCGTTGGTCACTCTTTCTATTTCTGGTCCTAGCCAACTATAACTTGCACTCTTTCCCGCCCTACTCCTTATATACATATATCCCCTCTTTTCCCCCACGCTTGCTTGAAGCTGTTTTTCAGAAGCGGACTTTTTTTTTACCTGAATGACTCGGGCAGCCCTTGCAGGTTTTCCCCCCAGTGGCAGAACCGTCAGCAGGGTGATGGACCGAGCATCAGAAGAAAAATACCAGTAATTCAGTTGGGGAAAAAAACATTCTGGAACTCGAGTGTCTGCATACATTGCCCTAAAAGAGACCCACAATGCACTGTTGTTTTTTTTTTTATACTTCTGTTTGTACTTCTGTATGACTTAATTTGTCATAACTTCATTTGAACATTGATTTGTATGCGTGCGATAGGAGTCGGGGATCCATGGGGCTGAAGAAAACCTGGTGGGACAGAGAAGACAACTTTGCAGGGAAGAAGGGCGACAACCGATACAGAGCACTATGAAGCAAAAGTACGGCAACCAGGGCGATCACCACGAGGAACAAGATGACTGCAGAAGAGCCTGTCACACCAAGAACAAGAAACAAGATGACATCATTCAGACTGCTACACATGGATGCAGGTAAGACGCTTTCACGAACTGTCGTCGTCTTTCATGTTTGAAGTGAAAATAACAGGTTGAATTGATGCGTTATTAAATCGAAGAGGGTAAGAGGTATTAGGTTATTCTGTTACATGAATGCGCAAAAATCATGTTGAATTCGTACATAATGAAAAAAAAAAATTGTAGCTAACCACAACCGCAGACATGTATCTATTTTGGTTTATTCTTTTAACCGTCATTGACAATGCTGCCCAAATTAATTCAATTCTAAAATTTTTAGCGTAGAGGAACAGTGAACAATTAGCCAGTCAACGAGCGTGCTCTCACGCAAACGCTCGCGCGTGCACACACATGTACACACACACAAAACGCGCGCATGCGTGCAAGCACGTACGCTCTAGCGCGCGTGCACACGCACACACACACACACTCCGCGCGTGCGCGCGCATTTACTCATACACCCACCCACACACTGACTGAAACCAATTTATTGTCGGATTAACTCAAGGTTGTACTGACAACGACCCACACACACTGAATGCATGTTTCTATGAGCGTGTGCCTGTTGTCCTAGCATGTGTCCACCTACACACATTCGCACATACACCCACACGCGCATACATGCACGACATACAGACACGAGCTCATACAACATGCATACAAATAAAAATATACGTACAAATCCTGACACGCACATACACACACATACGCGCGAGCGCGTACACACGCACACACACACGCGCGCACATACGCAAACGCGCGTTCACTCTCTCTCTCTCTCTCTCTCTCTCCCCCCCCCCCCCCCCCCCCCCCCCCCCCCCCCCCTTCTCTCTCTCTCACACACACACACGCACACACTCACACACAAACACACTCGCGCACACATACAGTTGCACACAAACGCCCGCCTGCAAGCACACTTGCACCCACATACATACAAACGCGCGCGTGCACGCTCACACCCACAGGTGCACGCATATGCATGCAAACAACACTGCGCGCGCGCAGACACATGCGCACACATTCGCACATACACACGCGCACACATTCGCACAAATTCTAGGACAACGGGCACACGCTCATAGAAACATGCATTCAATTGAAATTATACGTACAAATCATGACGCGCGCGCGCGCGCGCACACACACACACACACACACACATACACACACACACACACACACACACACATGTGCGCGAGTGCACACATAGCCCACGCGTATACACGCATACATACACATACTCGCATGCACGCGCGCGCACACGCATGCACACAAACTCCCGCCAGCATGCACAGTCGCACCCACACAAATACAAACACGGGCGTGCGTACACACACGCGCGCGCGCGCGCGCGCGCACACACACACACACACACACACACACACACACAGAGTTCAACGCTTGAGCATTACGTCAAGGTTGTAGTGACAACCACCCACACACATTGAATGCATGTTTCTATGAGCGTGTGCCCGTGTACATCCCTGAAATACTTAAAATCGGGTAATGGAGGATAAAATCATGTGTGCAAAGCACAGTGCAACCTTTTGGAGAAAATGCCCCATGGATTTAAACAAAACCGAGCTGCAGATGGACAAAATTATACTTCTTTTCTGAGTTCATATGTATAGCCAATTTTAATGGAACAGGGCGTGTTTACACTCGAAATAATTATTAAAAAAACTTGCGAAAAAGATTTCTTGAGGTAAACGAGTTTCGGTTTTTTTTTTTTTAAAGTTTGGACATACAAAAACCAAAATGGAATTCATCACTGAGTATATTTCATACTGCCACATCATCTAGTCTCCGATGAACTCGCCCACCCATCGTCTACCCAGGTAAGTTTGACAGCTAATCTAAATTTCATGAATGCTAGTATATTGAAATCAGGAACCTATGTTATGTATTCATTTATTACGCATTGTGTCTCGAAATTTCTGCGAAAGATTTCTTGTTATAGACGCACGCACGCACGCGCTTGAATCATTAACGCCCATCTTGCGCTGAAGTGAATGAAGATAAGTGATTGCTCGTTCATTTTCGTTGTCCTGAGTGTTTTTGTATCTTGCCTGAAGACCTAAGAGGTCGAAACGCGTCGTGTTTTGTCTTGTGATTCGTTTCTCTGTTTTTTTTTTTTTTTTTTTTTTTTTGCGGTTCGCTATTAATTACATTTAAGATTTGTTTAGCCTGCAGTCACCAAACTTTGCAACTAGATCTAACTTTTCTGAAGTAATCAAGCAAGTTGCCAAATTCAGATCAAAAGGAATATTAGAATATCAGTTTGAATTTAGCGCTGATTCAAAACAGTTTCACAAAATGAATCGTTTTATTTTTCGATAGCACAAAGTTGTAATTAATTCTAATACTACTCCTCCTCCCTCCTCCAGCCACGCGTCTTGCCGCACACTTAAAATTAATGTGCCTGTGCACACGTAAACGGACAT
>JADBJO010001601.1:45000-57500 GCA_016801955.1 Conus betulinus | reverse complement strand
TCTTGAGGAAGTCTTTGAACCTCTTCCTGACGTATTCCCTAGTGCGCACCTGGTACCTCCTGATCCGAGTGTCCTTTGATCAACAGAACGCGTGATATGGTAATTACAGTAAACACATGGATCCTTTCATAGATTGCATTGTTCTTCGTTCATAAAATCTAGATTAATCTCGCTATTAGTGTACTCTTTCATTAGATTTAGTGTCCTCTCATTTAGTGGTTTTTCATAGGGTTTAGTTTCTAGTTTAGTGGCTTGTATTATCCTTCCAGAGATTTAGTTTCCCTTATTCACTAGCTTTACTATCCTCTTTCCGTCTTGTTTACTGTCCTCCTTTCATAGTAACTAGTGTCCTCTTCAGTGACCCTTGTCAGCTTTGCGGTATGGTCTTGTATCTTGTTTCCACAGAGTTTTGTGTCCTTTGATACGATGAGTATCCTTTCACAAGAGTCGCCTACTTGCATCAGGTTTACAGTCCTCCTTTGAATATGGTATAGTGTCCTTTCGTAAGAGGGTTATGGTCTCCTTTCACGTGGTCTTCTGTCCTTTTTAGTTTGGTTTTCGTATCTGTCTTCCAAAGGGATTACAGGCCTTTTCTGTCTTAAGATTTAGTGTGCTCCGATTTTGAAGGATTAATTGTTTCCCTCTTGTATTATTTAGCAAAATCTTCTTTCAGAATGATAGTCCTCTTTATATGCGATTATTTTTTTTTTCTTTTCTAGAGCTAAGGTTTCAGTCACATTGTTCATAATATACACTTTTCCTAGGGTTTAGTGTCCTGTATGAAGCGCCACTGTGTGTGTGTGTGTGTGTGTGTGTGTGTGTGTGTAGAACTACCCTAAAGGCTATTGTGTCCTCTTGGCCTGATTTATTGACTTCTAATTATTAGCGACTTCTTTGTCGTCAGAATGTAATCTAACTCTGTGTGTTTGGCAGGACATAGGTCTGGCCCCTCTCCAGGGATCCAGAGGACCATTGCATTGCATCGCTCTGGACAGCGGACATCCTGATCAAGGACATAACTCCAGGTACGGATTATTTCATACGTGTTAACGATTCAACTCTGTGCTGCTACAACCTTTCAGAAAATGTATTGCTGAGGTACGCAGGAGAAACTAGGAGCCCTTCTGCACCAACCAAACAGCAGGAACTTCAGTATGCAATTCCAAAGGCAATGGACAGAACAAACAATGATGTTTCCTTACAGATCAATGAGTTTTTGAGAGCAAAGACAGAGGCTGTAAAGAAATGTTGAGGAGAGAAGACTATCTTATAATGTTGACAAAGCTGACAGACTCGCTCGGTATTGAAAGCGAGCAGGGATCATCGGATCACTCTCGTGGAAAATGGGGAGCTGCTGATAGGAAAGCAGGTCGCAGACTGCTTTGCTTTGGTCTACTCAAATTGAAGTAACATCCACGTCAGCAAGATACTCTTCAGTCCATCTGCAAGAGAGCAGAGATAACGAAATTCAACAGACGTGAGAACAAATTCATTCAGCACGCACCACACACCAGCAGATCTCCAGCAAACACTTAAGCACGGAAATGGAAAAAGACACCAGGCATGGAAACTATAGCCGACTTCTGCGGTTGTGTGAGAACTAGGACGGCTGTGTGAAGAAAGCGCTGATACTGGTTTTGAGTGAGTGAAGCCTCCCAGAACGATGCTGGATCCACTGATACACAAGGGATGTGCCACAGCCGCAGCAGGGTCTGGAGTCTCATCAGATTCCCCGATGTGTCGGCAAAATCAAAAGAATTTAAAACTGAAAAGAACTTTTCCAATTCCAAATCATAGGTTGAGGCTCTTGTTAGTGGCAGTCAGCATGAAAGTTGCCTCCAAATGTGACTGCAGACAGATAGATGGTCATCGTCACAGGTACGTCAGGCTGATGCAGACTGAATGACGGTGTTGAAGTGAATACTTTCTTATTGTAGGATCATTAACCATTCTGTGGACTGGGTTGTAAGAATGGAATTGCATTAACATGGCAACAGAATTTGTAGACCAGTTCGCTAACCTGCGAGCAGCAGGGCGCCAGGCAGAGGGGCCACAAATCCTTGAAGAGCTTGATCAGAATCGTAGAGTGCAGAAAGGTATGCCGTGCAACATGTGGGAAATGCAGACCAGATCACCGTTTGCAGACTTGACAGAACATACAACTCTTTACATCAATACACACAAGCTGCAGGTTCCCCTGCTGCTTACTGCCAAAGCCGGCGAGTGGAACAGGTGAGACAGGATGTCGAACACGGATACCCGCTGACCTGATACATAATGATCGACGAGGAGACGGGGCTACCAGTGTTACGGCAAACTAGAAGAATCGTCTAGAACTACAGACCAGAGATTATTAGGTACAGCACTTACTTCATACCTAATTTTTTGCAGATGTTTTTATTCTGGAACAATCACATTCTCAGTGGGGTCAAATGAAAAAAAAAGCAGGGTAGTTTGCGACGTTGAAATTCCGCAGTTAAGAAAACAGGATGCAGAAAATTTTGTTCTTAAATGAGTAGATTTTAATTTGAATCGGTGCGTTTTTTTTTTCGTTTTTTTTTTTTTTTCTTACCCGGGGTAATGAATCCCCAGTTGCACAAAACCAGCCTTTTCAAAGAGGGTGAACGAGTCATGAGCAAGATTGATACCACGCTTCCCTCTTTAACGCCTTTAATCCTTGACAGTCCCCACCTCCCTACCCGCTCTCCCAGACTGGTCACAGAGCAAGTATGGATGAGCATGCCCCTATAGAGAGTACCACCTCAGTCATGCCATGACAGTCCCCATGAACTCTCTCTCTCTCTCTCTCTCTCTCTCTCTCTGTCCACTACATTTTCTTTTCTTATACACGCTCATTCTTTTTCTCTCTCATCCTCCATTTCCCACCTTCCCTCCCTCTCCACTCTTGTCTTTCTCCCTTTCTGTACCCATCCCTCACCCCAACCACTCCCTTTCCCTAGATTCTCTGTCTGTCTGTCTGTCTGTCTCTCTCTCTCTCTCTCTCTCTCTCTCTCTCTCTCTCTCACTCTTTGTGACTGTCTCTCTCTCTGTCTCTGTTTCTGTGTCTCTGTCTCTCTCCCCTCTTCTTCCAGGGCTTTTCTACAGTAGTTAGGCAAGTAGTCAAGGTCAAAAGGAATTAGAATATCAGTTTGAATTTAACGCTGACCCACATTTGTACAAAGTGAATCGCGTTTTATTTTAATTTTTGAATAGGATAAAAGTCATCATGAATTCTAATACTACTTCTATTCCACCTCCAGCCACGCTCCTTGCCACAAACTTAAATGTGCATGTACACACGTAAACGCACACATATGTGCCCACACTCGCATATGCACGCAAGTGCATGCAAGCGCATGTTAGCTACATACGCACTCAAAAACGCACACACACACACACACACACACACACACACACACAGAGAGCACGCGGTTGTGCGCGTGGATGCAGACGTACACGCACATACAACATGCTCCGTCTCTCTCTCTCTCTCTCTCTCTCTCTCTCTCTCTCTCTCTCTCTCTCGCGCTCACACTGAAATGGGGATAGGAGAAAGCTTTCATGCAGCTCCCATATCACGTGATAGGAATCGAATTGTCAGATGCCAAGAGAACATCTTAAAAGCGTTAAACTGCCTTTGATGAATCAGTTGGGTCGGGATCTTTTGTTTTTCCCCCGTACAGTCCAGCGATTAAAGGTGGTGATGATTTCTCATCAACAGAGAAAAGGATCTGCTCCATCAACGGCCAGAGACAACGGAAGTCTGCCTCGGCTACGGAAGATGGAGATAGGTCACATGAACCCGGACATGTACTTTAAAAAACGGGGAGTACTGACTTTATTCTTGAGATTCCATATTTTCTCTTTCATGTTCTCCGTCCTCCTGTCCTTCTTCCAGTATTGTCCCTCTTGTATCGCAGCTTAGCTTAGTATTTTGCTACTGGGTTAGTGTCTTGGTTTCTTGTTCTTCTGTTGAGTTCGGTGTCTTTTTTCATTTTTTTTTTCTTAACGCTCATTCTATTTTCCTACAGGATTTAGTGTTACCTTCATGCCAAGGACTCTGCGTCATCTCTTCCAGGGTTTGATATCCCTTTATCGCAGTTTTGGTGTCTTCATTCTCAGATTTTCCGTCCTAATCCGCAGTGTTTTTCCTCTTTCCAAGAATTTAATGTTCTTTTCTTTCCCAGAGTAAAGTATTTTTCTGTTTAATCAATGTGGCTGGTTTTTTTTTATATATCGGCATTCTCTGGAACAAAAAATATAAAAAAAAAACGGGTATTACATCCCTCAGATCCCTCAGAGGCTGAGCTGCTGAAGTCTTTCATCCTTTTCCAGGATTTTTTTGTGCACGTTGATACCCTCTGATCTGGGTATCCCATAACCCATTGAAAGTCTGACACGGTAATGGTCAACTTGATTTACCTTTGAGGTTCTCTTTTCTTAGAATTTGATTTCCTCCTTATCATTGTGTGTATATGGATAGCGTGCTCTTTCACAGGGTTGTTTACTTTCATGAGGTTTACTGTTCTCTTTCCCTAGGGTTTAGTGTCCTCTTTCCAAGAAGTCGGCGTCCAGTTCGTTCAAGGGGTTGGTCTCCTCGTATTGTGCGGCTTGTCTTTTTTCCCTAATAGGATGTAGCGCTCTTCCTTCACTGGATTTAGTACCCTCCTTACTTAGAGTATTTTGTGTACTCCTTTCATAGTGTCCTGATCTTCCATTCGATTTTACGTTCTTTCATAGTTTTAATGTTTTTGCTTTGACAAATTTAGTATATTTTCTCAGAGGATTTAGTGCCATAGTCCTATAAGGGATCACTGTCCTGTATAGCCTTTAGTGTCCTCGTTACATAGAGCCTAGTGTCCTTTCATGGGCCTAGTAACACCATTGTTCAAAAGGGATTACTGTCTTCATTTTTACATTTATTTTCTTTTTTGCAGAGAGTTACTTTCTCTTTGCAAGGCTTGGTCTTTTCACAAGATTAAGAGCGTTCTTTTTTTCAGCATTCGTTTCACAAAATTGAGTGCTGTTCTCAGTCTAGTTGCTCAAGGTTCCTATGTCAGTGTGCTGTGGAACATGGATACAAAAACAGGGGGTACCGGAGGAAATACTTTTCGGAAAGGCATGAAAGACTCGCTCCAGCTGTGTAGCAGGTCTCCTTGGTCAGGGATCTGGAGCATGGACGCATGTTTTCAGATCTGTTGGGGCTGAGCAGCAATGGTCTTTGAGGAAGTCTTTGAACCTCTTCCTGACGTATTCCCTAGTGCGCACCTGGTACCTCCTGATCCGAGTGTCCTTTGATCAACAGAACACGTGACATGGTAACTACAGTAAACACGTGAATCCTTTCATAGATTGCATTGCCCTTCGTTCATAGAGTCTAGTTTAATCTCTCTATTAGCGTATCCTTTCATTGGATTTAGTGTCCTCATTTAGCGGTTTTTCATAGGATTTTGTGTCTGTTATAGTGGCTTGTCTTATCCTTCCAGAGATGTAGTTTCCCCCCAATTCACAAGCTTTAATATCCTTTCTCTTGTTTAGCTACCTCCTCCTCTCATAGTAACTAGTGTCCTCTTCTCTGACCTTTGTCAGCTTTGTGTATAAGTGTTTCTTTGATACGGTTGAGTACCCTCTCACAAGTCACCTATTCACATCAGGCTTAGAGTCCTCCTTTGAATATGGTATTGTCTCCTTTCGTAAGAGGGTTATGATCTTTGTTATGGTCTTTCACATGGTCTGCTGTCATTTTTACTTTAGTGTTGGCATCTGTCTTCCAAAGGGATTACAGGCCTTTTCTGCCTCAAGATTTAGTGTGTTCTGATTATGTAGGGTATAGTGTTTCCCTCTTGTCTTATTTAGCAAAATCTTCTTTTAAAATGATAGTCCTCTTAATATGCGATTTAATTTCTCTTCTGGAGCGAAGGTTCAGTCACATTGTTCATGATAAACACCTTTCCCAGGGTTTAGTGTGCTTGTATCAAGAGCCACGGTGTGTGTGTGTGTGTGTGTGTGTGTGTGTGTGTGTGTAGTAGAACTACCCTGGCTTTTGTGTCCTCTTTGCACATTCATTGACTTTCTAGTTTTTAGCGACTTCTTTTTCGTCAGAATTTAATCCAAGTCTTTGTGTTTGGCAGATCATCGGGCTGACCACTCTCTGGGGATCCTTACCAGACATGAAATCCCACGAATTCATCACGCACCACACACTGGCAAATCTCCAGCAAACGCTTAAACACGGAAATGGGGGGGGGGTGGGGGGGAAAAGGCATTGAAACCATAGCTGACTGCTGCCGTTGTGTGAGAACTAGGACAGCAAGTGAATAAAGCGCCGACACTGGTTTTAATTGAGTAAATTTTCCAGAACAACGCTGGATCCACTGGGACACGGAGATGTGCGCCATAGCTGCAGCGAGTCCGGAGTCTGTGTCGGACGTCGCTGATGTGACGGCAAAATCAAAATGTCGAAGAAAGAACTATTCCAATATCGGATCACTGGTTGAGGCCCTGTTCGCGGCAGTAAACATGAAAGTTGCCTCCGGGCGTGACTGCAGACAGGTGGATTCACAGATGCTATGTTGTCCCTGGGATCCATGTTAATGGACAGAGTAGAGGAGCTGAGGAGTAAGCTGCATCCGGCTGACACAGACCGACAGTGTTGCAGTGAATACATGTTTTTTTAGGATCATGAACCACTCTGTGGACTAGGTAAAATGAAATGAATTGTAAGACGGGAAATGATTTTGTAAACCAATTGGCTACACTGTGAGCAGCAGGGCACCAACCAGACGCACCACCTACCCTTCAAGAGCAGAAGGCCTTGCTCAAGATCACCGTTAGGGTGCAGAAGAGAATGGCACGCAGCGTGTGGGTACTGCCGATCACCATCTTCAGGCCTTGCACAGGACATACAACTTCTTGCTTGTAGGCTTCAATATGAAGATTGGCCCTGCTGACTGACTGCTAGTGCGGGCCGATGGAGATGATGACAGGATGTCCGACATGAATGCTCACCTGAGAGATGCGGAGCGACGAGGAGACGAGGTACAGCACCACTTCATACCTTAATTTTTTTTTTTTTTTAATTTTTTTTAAAAAGATGTTTTTATTCTCGAACTATTGCATTCTTAGTTGTGTAAAATAAGAAGATACGGAGTGGTTTGCGACATTGAAATCGCGTCAGTCACACACACACACACACACACACACACACACACACACACGAAACGACGAAATCGCGCGCGGCAAATTTAATGCATAAAATCAGCTTGCAATTGTTTCATGTATACAGATAAACCAAATATTCCGTCTGGTCATTTATGTTGTCTCGTCTTGATTATCTTAACGATCTAGCTCCAAAGCTGTCAGAATAAATTTGGAAAAAGAAAAACCATGCCACCCTCCTAATTTGTCGCTGCTCTATATCTGACATCTCTCCAGTTGCACATTCTGTTCGCTGGCTCCTTCTTCATCAAGTAAACTTTGTGTGTATGAAAGTGCAGCCCTTTGCTTCAAACCTACATCTCCTCAGTATTTTACCGAGGCATGGCACCAGAGCACCCATTACGTGAACTGTTTTCTTCGTCCGTTTATCGTCCGTTCGTAATTCCCACAGGATGTACTCTACTTTCCTGACATCTTTTAAATCGGACTGTGAAACCTTTCTTTTTCCTTCAAACCGACACACAAGAGAGAGATAACCTACCGTGTTGTTTTGGAGCATGATAGACGATTTGATGGTTAATTTGTTGATTGCTTTTGTTAGATGGGTGATGGTATTGTGGAGTGGGATGTGTGCGAAGAATGGCAATATGGTTGGAGGCAATGGGAGCTGGCGGTTCTTGTATATTTGTTTTGGAGTGTAGTGTATATAGTAGTTGATTATCAACGTCTGAGTCATTTGCTTGATTAGACGTACGAATATTTTTAATGCTAACGACAATGATAATGAGAATGATATATGATGATAATAATAGTGTATTAGTATAGTAGTTGTAATATAACGATAGTAACAAAAGGAATAATAATCATGATCATTCAACAAACGCTCTCTCTCTCTCTCTCTCTCTCTCTCTCTCTCTCTCTCTCTTTTTTTTTTTTTTTTTGCGTGCACTCGCACTTACACACACACACACACACACACTCTCTCTCTCTCTCTCTCTCCCCCCCCCCCCCCCCCTCACAGAGAGAGGATATGAGGCAGGAGATCTTTCATTGTTCAATGGATGAGCAGACGAAAAAAAAAGTTTCAAAGGCGAACGACCAATTCGTTTATAGCAATAGTTTGTGGCTATATAAAATGAGTGTTGAAGGAACAATGAACTGCTTTGGCATTGGAAGATTCTTTAGAGTTTTTATGTTCTCACCATCCATCGTGTGTCAAAAACACGTCAGAGGCCAAAGAAAAAAAACTTAAAGTTTTGCCAAACTTAGTCGATCCGAATTATTTATACAGAAAATTGAAAAAAAAAAAGTTCAATGTAGTTACGTTTTCATCAACAGGAACAAGGGACTCCTCCTGCATGGTACGGTCGTGGAAAGCGGAGACCAGCGCAAGGGAACTCGGAGAATGCAGCCGAAAGAGAGAGAGTGTGTTGTTTTTTTTCCTTCTTTTCCTGCACTTCAGTTCAGTAGTAGTACTATTCTTTCACAGTTAAGTGTCAGTCGGTTAAGTTCACCGTTTTCTTTCAGATGGTTAAGCATTCAGCCAGTGTCTTTATTCATAAAAATGAGTTGTTTTTTTTTTTTAGGTATTGTGCCTCTTTATATGAACGGTTTTAGTGTTTTCATCGAATTCATGCCTAGTTAGTTCACCGTTCACAGCCTCATGCGACACTCTCAGGGTTTTTGTCTTTTTTAAACTGTTGTCTTTCATACGACAAACATAGCAGCTCTGGTTTCCTAGATCAGTGGTCTGTGGAACAAGGGTACAAAAAAGGGGGTACCAGAGGGAATATTTTCCGGAAAGATGGACTCCAGCTATGAAGCAGGTCTCATAAGCCAGGGGTCTGGAAACATGGACGCATATTTTTCAGATCACTTGGAGGCTGAGCTGCAGAGCCTTTGAGGCAGTCCTGAAATCTTTTTCTGATATATATATTCCCTAGTGCGCACCTGGTACCTCCTGATCCGAGTGTCCTTTGATCCATAGACAGCCTGACATGGTAGCCAGAGTCGGCATGTGGACCCTCTAGGGTTTTACCGCTCATCGTTCATAAGATTTAATCATTTCAAAAGCCATAGACAGCCTGACATGGTAGCCAGAGTCGGCATGTGGACCCTCTAGGGTTTTACCGCTCATCGTTCATAAGATTTAATCATTTCAATGTCCATTTGTTTCATAGGGTTCAGTGTCCATATCTTTATGCTTGAGCAAGCTTTTTTTTTCCTCTTTGAAACGAAAAATAAATCTTTTTCGTGGGTTCGTTGTCTTTTCTAGTGCTTAGGTTTCGTTAACAACGTTTATATTTTCTTTTTTCCAACGTTTGATGTTCTGTATCATGGGTTTCATGCTTGTGTGTGTGCGCGCGCGCGCGCGCGCGTGTGTGTGTTAGTGCGCCCGTGTGTGTGTGTGTGTGTGTGTGTGTGTGTGTGTGTGTGAACCTCTTTCCGAGGCTTTTCTGCTTTTTCAACATTTTTCTCCCCTCATGGTTAAGTGACTTCTCCGGCAGAATTCAATCAGTTGCTTTGTGTTTGGCAGGTCATTGGGTCGACCGCTCCCCACGCATCACGACCATTCTACCAGAGGACCACCCACCGCGTCAAGTATCCTGGACAACCAGTAACCTCACCATCGCCATGCGACCCCCCAGCGTTACCTAGCGTGTCAACGAGTTCAACTCAGGCTTCATCATTATTACACACTTTTTTTTCCAAGTTTTGATGTTTTGTATCATACGTTTCAGTGGTTGTGCGTGCGTGTGTGTGTGTGTGTGTGTGTGTGTGTGTGTGAACCTCTTTGCTGGGGTTTTGTTTGCGTTTCTTTTTTCAACATTTTTTTCTTGTGTTTTAGTGACTTGTTCGGCAGAATTAATCAGAGGCTTTGTGTTTGGCAGGTCATTGTGTTGACCACTCCCCACGCATCACGACCATTCTACCACAGGATCACCCGCGTTAAGTGTCCCGGGACAACCAATATCCTCACCAGGGCCATGCGACTACCAGTGTTGCCTAGCGTGTCAACGAGTTCAACTCGGGCTGTATTAACATCATTTATACTTCCTTTACCCAAAGTTTGATATTTTGTATCATAGGTTTCGGGTGTTGTGTGTGCGTGCGCGCGCGCGCACGCGTGTGTACGTGCGTGTAGGTGTGTGTGAGCGCTCTCTCGTATGTGAGCGCACCCTCTGTGTGTGTGTGTTTGAGAGAGAGAGAGAGAGAGAGAGAGAGAGAACCTCTTTCGAAGCCTTTTGTGCTTTTTCAACATGATTGTTTTTTTTCTAATGGTTCAGTGACTTCTTCGGCAGAACTTAATCGGTTGCTTTGTGTTTGGCAGGTCACAGGGTTGACCACTCCCCACGTATCGCTACCATTCTACCAGCGGACCACCGCGTTACGGTGTCCCTGGACAACCAGTATTCGTACCAAGGACGTACGACTTCCATTGTTACCTGACGTGTTAACGAGTTCAAGTCGATGGCACTGCAGCCTTCCAGAGAATCCATTTCCTGGGGATATCAAGAAGAAGCGGGAGCTCTACTGTACCACCGGCTGCAGGAACGTCGGGACGCATCCACAAAGGCAAGGGGCGGAGCAGACAGGGAGCCTTCCTCAACGAACAGTGAAGAAACCTCGCCATCTTTCTGTGATCAGAGACAACCAGACGTAGAGATGACTGCTTCGCCAGTTCTTTTTTATTTTTTTGAAAGATGAGAGAACTAACGATGCAAATAAGTACCGTGTGTCCTTAACTCTGTCGAGGAAAACATAGCTGCTGACAGGGAAACGCACAGCCGATATCAGAAGAGAGCAGAGAGGGGGAAGAGAGCCAAGTTCAACAGACCAGGGCATAAGTGAGTCGGACAGAGATCGCACTCAAGAGAGCAGAGAGGGGGAGAGAGAGACCAATTCAACTGACCAGAGCGCGAGTGAATCGGACAGAGATCGCACTCGCACACTGTGATTTTGGTGGACACTGTTCTTTTATGTTTGTTTTTTGTTTGCTGTTAATGGATATAATTTTGATATTACGGCCATGATATGACCGCTTAGTCTGCTGGCCTATCGGCAAAATGACAGAGAAAAAAATGTACCGTTAATGCTGGTGCACGCGCGCGCGCACACACAAATGTCATTCCAAACATAGTTAAACAGATGGCTTTAAAAAGGATATCTTATACGCACGCGCACACGCGCGCGCGCGCGCACACACACACACACACACACACACACTGAATAAATTGGTACACACACACACACACACACACACACACAGGATACATTGGTTGTGTAGCTGCCAAATGTTTTGCAAGGGCCTATCTTAAGTATGCCCTCGCAAACATTTCAGTAACAAAATACATTTTGGACTGTAGATACGTAGCATGGTTCATGTGTATAGATGAAGGGGTATATTTTTTCGGAGTTTGGTGTTTGAATAAGCTTGCACGAGTGTTTTTTGTTTGTATATCTGTGGTTGGTATACGTGACATTTGAGGGGGCGTTTTGTTACGTCACTAATTTTGACCGCCTTCATATTTTGTTGTACGCCATTGCAGGTATTTCAGTAGCGAGCCAGGATGTAATGTATGTATTGTAGATACAAAGCTTGCTAATGTAAGTTAGTTTGTAGGTGTGCGTTAGGGAAGGTAGTTTGGAGTGTGTGTGTGTGTGTGTGTGTGTGTGTGTGTGTGTGCGAGCAGCAGTTCGCGCGCGCGCGCGTGTGTGTGTCCTTTTCAAAGCCATCTGTTTAAATATGTTTGAAATGTCATTGTTGGGGATTTTATTCCTCAATGGAGTTAAGTTATGCATGTTAACAGCCCTTATATGACCCTTGAGGTCGGCTGGGCTATAAGCATAGCGAAAGAAGAAAAAAAAGAATAGTTTAATGATACGTCTTCATACATATACAGAAATAAATGGTTGTGATGCTGCCACATCTTTGCAAGGGCCTGCCTATCTTTGGTACGTCATTGCAAACATGTCGACGACATAACTGGAAATGATCGACTGTAGATAATAGCTTTCTTGTTTCCTTTTTAAGTGAAATGACGTTTCGGGGACCTTTTGCTTCTCTTTGTAAGTTTGTCATGGAATCGGTTTTTAACATTGTAACGGCCAGATATGAACCTCGAGATAAGCTGGGCAACATGATGAACAAAGTGTGTGTGTGTGTGTGTGTGTGTGTGTGTGTGTAAGATAGATCCTGATTTTAATCTGTCGTTCTCTTTTTTTTTTTTTAAAGCATGTATGTAGGACCTGAGGGCTGTAAGATAAGTTTGAGTAACGATTTTTTTAATTGCTTTTCATAGTTAATTGATTGCTCCACATTCCAGTAAACTTTGTGTTGC
>JADBJO010001601.1:20000-37500 GCA_016801955.1 Conus betulinus | reverse complement strand
TTGATTTTTAATGTCGGCTATATGTATATATGTACATATGTTTGCATACATACATATATGTACATATATATGTATATGTACGTGTGTGAATATACATTTTTTTCCTTCCAGATAAATTAGTTGTGTTGCTGCCAAATCCGTGCGATGGACTATGATTCGTAGGCCATTGATTACACAAGAAGTAGTGAAGGATTGTGAATGCATAAGTTGGTTCATATGTGTTAGGATCTGCAAATGTGAAAGGGTGTGTGAGTTGGGTTGTGCGTGTTCACGTGTGCTTCCTTGTAGGTGTTAAGTTTGTATGTTAGTGTGCGTGCGTGCGTGTGTGTGTGTGTGTGTGTGTGTGTGTGTGTGTGTGTGTGTGTGTGTGTGTGTTTGTGAAATAGATCATTTGTTAATCCATCCTTTTATATCATGTCTTTTTTTTTGGGGGGGAAGGGGGGGGGGGGGCAGGGTTATCAGTGTATTGCGGTACTGATGTGGACATGGTTATAGCCCTGAGATGACCTCTGAGGTCTGTGGGGCTATAAGATAGAAAAAAAAAATGTAATGAAATGGTTCGACTGTTTATGTCAGTAGATTTACTTCTCTGCATTGAATAAACGGGTCGTGTAGCTGTCAAGTGTATGCAATGGCCTATCACTGGTACGCCTCTGCAAACATTTCAGTAACAGAATTTAATGGGTCGTGTTGCTGCCAGATGTATGCAATGGCCTATCACTGGTACGCCTCTGCAAACATTTCAGTAACAGAATTTAATGGGCCGTGTTGCTGCCAAATGTATGCAATGGCCTACCACTGGTACGCCTCTGCAAACATTTCAGTAACCGAAATTCATGTCATGGATCGTCGATAGTACCTGAGTTCATTTTTACTTATGATGTGTTGGTGACTTGCAGACTGCAGTGTACTGTGCGGATGCTTGCATGTAGGCGTTGGTTTGTATGTCTATTGTTAGGTGTGTGTCTGTGGTTAGGGGTGCATGGTTGGTTGTGCGTCTGTGGTTAGGGGTGTGTGGTTAGGTGTGTGTCTGTGGTTAGGGGTGTGTGGTTAGGTGTGTGTGTGTGTGTGGTTAGGGGTGTGTGGTTAGGTGTGTGTGGTTAGGTGTGTGTCTGTGGTTAGGTGTGTGTCTATGGTTAGGGGTGTGTGGTTAGGTGTGTGTGTGTGTGTGTGTGTGTGTGTGTGTGTGTTAGGTGTGTGTCGGTGGTTAGGGGGGTGTGTGGTTTGGCGTGTGTCTGTGGTTAGGGGTGTGTGGTTAGGTGTGTGTCGGTGGTTAGGGGTGTGTATTTGTGTGTGTGTGTGTGTGTGGAATGTAGATATTGTTTTAATCCATCCTTTTGTGGCATGTATGCAATGATGTTTTAGGGGACTTTTTAGTTAGTTTTTTTTACATTATTAATGTGGATATTTGTTATGCCCTGAGATGACCCCTGAGGACTATGGGCTATAAGATAAGTTAGTCATGCTTTTTCCGCTTTTCATGATAGTTGAGTCATTACTCCTTTACATTAAATGTTCATGTTGCTGAAAAATGTTTGCAAAGGCGTATCATATGATATGAATATTTCAGTAAACAAATCTGAACGGAACTGATTGAAGATACATAGCTTGCTTGTTTGTTAGTGTGTGTGTGTGTGTGTGTGTGTGTGTGTGTAGCAAACGGTGTTTAGATCTCTGTGTGTTTGTGTGTTTTGTATGTGTGTGCGCATGCGTGCATGTGTGTGTGTCAGTGTGAGAGGGGAGAGGGAGAGAGAAAGAGGGTGGGAGGAGGGGCCGGGGAAACAGAATTTGTGTCAAATACTGGTGTAAGCCGCCTGTGTGTCATGATATTTTGATGGGACGTTTTATGTTTTTTTTTTTTTTTTTTAATTAAATATTTTTGTATGTAAAACGGCACTGATATGACCCCTAAAGGTCAGTTGGGCTGTGATCAAAATGACCGAAAAAAAATCGTTTGATTTTTAATGTCGGTTATATGTATATATGTACGTATGTTTGCATACATATATATATATGTACAGTATATATATATATATATATATATATATATATATACGTGCGTGTGTGAATATACATTTTTTTTCCTCCAGATAAATTAGTTGTGTTGCTGCCAAATCTATGCGATGGACTATGATTTGTAGGTCATTATGATCACAAGATAGACAGTAAGGGATTGTGAATGCATAAGTTGGTTCATATGTGTTAGGATCTGCAAATGTGAAAGGGTGTGTGAGTTGGGTGTGTGCGTGTTCACGTGTGCTTTCCTTGTAGGAGTTAAGTTTGTATGTTAGTGTGTGTGTGCGCGGGTGTGTGTGTGTGTGTGTGTGTGTGTGTGTGTGTGAGTGAGTGTGTGTGTGAAACAGATCATTTGTTAATCCATCCTTTTGTATCATGATTTTTTTTTTTGGGGGGGGGGGGTTATCAGTATATTGCGGTACTGATGTGGACATGGTTATAGCCCTGAGATGACCTCTTGAGGTCTGTGGGACTATAAGATAAAAAAAAAAAGTAATGAAATTGTTCGACTGTTTATGTCAGTAGATTTACTTCTCTGCATTGAAATAAAACGGGTCGTGTTGCTGCCAAATGTATGCAATGGCCTATCACTGGTACGCCACTGCAAACATTTCAGTAACAGAATTTAATGGGTCGTGTTGCTGCCAGATGTATGAAATGGACTACCACTGGTACGCCTCTGCAAACATTTCAGTAACAGAATTTAATGGGTCGTGTTGCTGCCAGATGTATGCAATGGCCTATCACTGGTACGCCCACTGCAAACATTTCAGTAACCGAAATTCATGTCATGGATCGTCGATAGTACCTGAGTTCATTTTTGCTTATGATGTACGTTTGTTAACGTGTTGGTGACTTGCAGTGTACTTGTGCGGATGCATACATGTAGGCGTACATGTAGGCGTGCGGTTATGGGTGTGTGTGTGTGGTTAGGGGTGCATGGTTAGTTGTGCGTCTGTGGTTAGGGGTGTGTGTGGTTAGGTGTGTGTCTGTGGTTAGGGGTGTGTGGTTAGGTGTGTGTGTGTGTGTGTGGTTAGGGGTGTGTGTGTTAGGTGTGTGTGTCTGTGGTTAGGTGTGTGTCTATGGTTAGGGGTGTGTGGTTAGGTGTGTGTGTGTGTGTGTGTGTGTTAGGTGTGTGTGTGGTTGGTGTGTGTGTCTGTGGTTAGGGGTGTGTGGTTAGGTGTGTGTCGGTGGTTAGGGGTGTGTATTTGTGTGTGTGTGTGTGTGTGTGTGTGTGTGGAATGTAGATATTGTTTTAATCCATCTTTTGTGGCATGTATGCAATGATGTTTTAGGGGACTTTTTAGTTAGTTTTACATTATTAATGCGGACATTTGTTATTGCCCTGAGATGACCCCTGAGGACTGTGGGCTATAAGATAAGTTTGAGTCATGCTTTTTCCGCTTTTCATGATAGCTGATTCATTACTCCTTTCCAGTAAATGTTTCGTGTTGCTGAAAAATGTTTGCAAAGGCGTATCAATGATATGAATATTTCAGTAACAAATCTGAACGTAACTGATTGAAGATACATAGCTTGCTTGTGTAAGTTAGTGTGTGTGTGTGTGTGTGTGTGTGTGTGTATGTAAGCAAACGGTGTTTAGATCTCTGTGTGTTTGTGTGTTTTGTATGTGTGTGCGCATGCGTACATGTCTGTGTGTGTCAGTGTGAGAGAGAGGGGAAAGAAAGAGAAAGAGGTGGGGGAGGGGCCGGGGATACAGAATTTGTGTCAAATACTGGTGTAAGCCGCCTGTGTGTCATGACATTTTGATGGGACTTTTATATGTTTTTTTTTCTTTTTTAAATTAAATTATTTTTGTATTGTAACAGCACTGATATGACCCCTTAAGGTCAGTTGGGCTGTGAGCAAAATGACCGAAAAAAAAGATAAAATCGTTTGATTTTTAATGTCAGTTACATGTATATATGTACGTATGTTTGCATACATATATATATATATATATATATATATATATATATATATATATATATATATATATATATATATATGTGCGTGTGTGTGTGAATATACATTTTTTTTTCCTTCCAGATAAATTAGTTGTGTTGCTGCCAAATCTATGGGATGGACTATGATTTGTAGGCTATTAATTATCACAAGATAGACAGTGAAGGATTGTGAATGCATAAGTTGATTCATATGTGTTAGGATGTGCAAATGTGAAAGGGTGTGTGAGTTGGGTTGTGCGTGTTCACGTGTGCTTCCTTGTAGGAGTTAAGTTTGTATGTTAGTGTGTGTGTGTGTGTGTGTGTGTGTGTGTGTGTGTGTGTGTGCGTGTGTGCGTGCGCGTGTGTGTGTGTGTGTGTGAAATAGATCGTTTGTTAATCCATCCTTTTGCATCATGTTTTTGTTTTCTTTTGAGGGGGTGGTGTTTATCAGTGTATTACGATACTGATGGGGACATGGTTATAGCCCTGAGATGACCTCCTGAGGTCTGTCGGACTATAAGATAGGAAAACAAATAATGAAATTGTTCGACTGTTTATGTCAGTAGATTTACTTCTCTGCATTGAATAAACGGATCGTGTTGCTGCCAAATGTATGCAATGGCCTATCACTGGTACGCCACTGCAAACATTTCAGTAACCGAATTTAATGGGTCGTGTTGCTGCCAAATGTATGCAATGGCCTACCACTAGTACGCCACTGCAAACATTTCAGTAATAGAAGTTTACGTCATGGATCATCGATAATACCTGGGTTCATTTTTGCTTATGATGTACGTATGTTAACGTGTCGGTGACTTGCAGTGTACTTGTGCGGATGCTAACATGTAAGTGTTGGTTTATATGTCTGTGGTTAGGTGTGTGTGTGTGTGGTTAGGGGTGTGGTTAGGTGTGTGTGTGTGTGGTTAGGGGCGTATGGTTAGGTGTGTGTGTGGTTAGGGGTGTATGGCTAGGTGTGTGTGTGTGGGTTAGGGTGTATGGCTAGGTGTGTGTCTGTGGTTAGGGGTGTATGGCTAGGTGTGCGTCTCTGGTTAGGGGTGTGTGGTTTGTCTGTGGTAAGGGGTGTGTGGTTTAGGTGTGTGTCTGTGGTTAGGGGTGTGTGTTAGGGGTGTGTGGCTAGGTGTGTGTCTGTGGTTAGGGGTGTGATGTTAGGTGTGTGTCTGTTGTTAGGGGTGTGTGTTGTGTGTTAGTGTGTCTCTGTGGTTAGGGGTGTGTGGTTAGGTGTGTGTCGGTGGTTAATGGTGTGTATTTGTGTATGTGTGTGTATGGAATGTAGATATTGTTTTAATCCATCCTTTTTTGGCATATATGCAATGACGTTATAGGGGACTTTTTTTTTTTTTTTTTACATTATTAATGTGGACATTTGTTATTGCCCTGAGATGACCCCTGAGGACTGTGGGCTATAAGATAAGTTTGAGTCATGCTTTTTTCCGCATTTCATGATAGTTGATTCATTACTCCTTTCCAGTAAATGTTTCGTGTTGCTGAAAAAAAATGTTTGCAAAGGCGTATCAATGATACTCCTTTGCAAATATTTCAGTAACAAAATCTGAACGGAATTGATTGGAGATACATAGCTTGCTTGTGTAAGTTTGTGTGTGTGTGTGTGTGTGTGTGTGTGTGTGTGTAAGCAAACGGCGTTTAGATCTGTGTGTTATGTGTGTTTTGTATGTGTGCACGCATTTGCGCATGCGTACGAGTGTGTTAAGAAGAGGTGTGTGTGTGTGTGTGTGTGTGTGTGTGTGTGTGTGAGAGAGAGAGAGAGAGAGAGAGGAGAGAGAGAGAGAGAGAGAGGAGGGGTGGGAGGAGGGGCTGGGTAGACAGAGAATTTGTCAAATATTGGTGTAAGCCGCCTGTGTTTCATGACATTTTGATGAGACGTTTTATGTTCTTTTTCTTTTTCAAATTAAATTATTTTTGTATTGTAACAGCACTGATATGACCCCTTAAGGTCAGTTGGGCTGTGAGCAAAATGACTGAAAACAAAGATAAAATCGTTTGACATTTAATGTCAGTTATATGTATACACACCGACACACACCTAACCACACACCCCTATATGTATATTCTACGTGTGTGAATATACATTTTTTTTTTTCCAGATAAATTAGTTGTGTGTTGCTGTCAGGCCTATGCAATGGACTATGATTCGTAGGCCATTGATTACACAAGATATACAAGATATATAAGGGATTGTGAATGCATAAGTTGGTTCATATGTGTTAGGATGCGCAAATGTGAAAGGGTGTGTGAGCTGGGTTGTGCGTGTTCACGTGTGCTTCCGTGTAAGTGTTAAGTTTGTATGTTAGTGTGTGTGTATGCTCGCGCGCGCGCGCCCGCGCACGTGTGTGTATGTGTGTGTGTGTGTGTGTGAAATCATTTGTTAATCCATCCTTTTGTATCATGTCTTTTTTTTTTTAGGGGGGGGGGAGGGGGGGCTGTTTATCGGTGTATTGCGGTACTGATGTGGACATGGTTATAGCCCTGAGATGACCTCCTGAGGTCTTTGGGACTTTGGGACAGAAAAAAGAGTAATAAAATTGTGCGACTGTTTATGTCAGATTTACTCCTCTGCATTGAAATAAACGGGTCGTGTTGCTGCCAAATGCATGCAATGGCCTATCACTGATACGTCACTGCAAACATTTCAGAGACAGAAGTTCATGTCTTGGACCGTCGACAATACCTGGGTGTATTTTGCTGATGATGTGTGTTTGTGAAAGGGCTGGTGACATGCGGTGTGCTTGTATGTACGCTTACATGTAAGCGTTAGTTTGTATGTCTGTGGTTACGTGCGTGTTTTGCGTGTGTGGTGTCTTTCTGTGTGGTTAGTGTGTGTGTGTGTGTGTGTGTGTGTGATGGAAAGTAGATACTATTTTAATCAATTCTTTTTGGTATACGTGCAATGACTTTTTAGGGTACCTTTCAGTTGGTGTTCTGTGGTATTACCCGTAATAATGTGAACATTATTTATGCTCTGAGATGACCCCTGTGGACTAGATGATTTAAGTTTTGAGTAATGCTTTTTTTCCACTTTTCATTCCAGTTGGTTGATTACTCTACATTCCAGGAAATATTTTGTGTTGCTGCCAAATGTTTGCAAAGGCGTATTAATTGCACGCCTTTGGATGTATTTCAGTAACAAATCATACAATTGATTTGATATGAATAGCTTGCTTGTGTAAGTTAGTGTGTGTGTGTGTTGGACAATGGATAGGTCGGGGGGGGGGGGGGGGGGGGATTGCGCAAGCGGACGTCGTATGGAAATTGTGTGTGTGTGAGGAAGAGAGAGAGAGAGGGGGTGGGGGTGGGTGGGGCGGGAGAGAGAGAGAGAGAGAGAGAGATTTTCTGTCAAATTCTGGTGTAAAAGCCTCCTTTGTGGAATGACATTTTAGAGGACTTTTTAAGGGGTTTTTTTTGGTCTTAGGTCGGTTGGGCTGAGGGCAAAAAAAAGTGACGTTAAAAAAACGCTTTTTTTTCACTTTTAATGCCACTTTATTACGATATGTATGTATGTAATGTGTGAGTGTGTATATTGCATATGTATATTTCTTTCCGATGAATGGGTTTTTGCCAAATTATTGCATGGGCCTACGATTTGTATAATATTGGAAACAAGGTTGAAAAGTAAACGTGGGTTACACCATAATTTTAGGAACACGCACACACGCGCGCGCGCGCGCGCGCACACACACACACACACACAAATTACCCGAAGGATTTTTTCGGGGGGGGGGGGGGGGGGGGATTAAACTCATAAATCGTCGATTTCAGCTGTTTTTTTGTTGTTGTTGTTACCATTATTACTGTAGATATATGAAAGATATGTCTGAATTCATGTCCGATTATTCTCCAAAAGCAGCCCGGTACATAAATGTGTTGTCAGAACGAATCAGTTTTATTTGTCTGGTTTATTGGTTCGCGTGTGTGTGTTTTGCGCGCGCGCGTGTGTGTGTGTTTACGAAAAAAAAAAAAATTATCCAGCTAGAAACAAAACCATTTTTAAAATTGACCTGACAAGCTGACCTTTTGATACAAGATCGCGAGATCAATGGCAGAAAAGAAAAACGGGACGAGTGAAGAAGCAAACCAGTCGGTGAAAATATCAAGTCATGCTGCTTTGTAGTTTAGCCAAACAAAATTCGTCATATACGATGTACAAGTTCTTCAAGTAGTGCAAAGTACAAAAAATTTCAAGATTAAAAGACCAGTCTAGTTTTCATTCACTTAACAAACGCGTAAAAATAAAAGGAAATAAATCAACGATGTTATGTCTAAACTGAAAAAGAAACGCCCGAAGGTGCTGGGGAGGACCCAGAGAAGCACTGTCTTCACCTGCCTTTTGAGCAGTCCTGTACCACCCTTGGAGGCCTGCGCTGTGTTGACGATGGGTACAAGCACGCGCAGGACACTCCATTAAGATATCAAGGGACACAAACTGCTCCTGAACAGAGGTCAATCAGACTACAGGATGCAAGTCATACAGCCTTAAAGTAGCATCCCCATGGTTGTACCAGCCCGTATTTCATGACAGCAGAACCCACCGGCAAAAAAAACACCACCCTCCAGCTGGCGAGCACACCCCACAGACCAACCACCCCTGCCTACGGACAGATGAAGACAGTGCCACTCCAGACACGGCCAAGCTTTCCCATACGGTCTTATGTGCCCTCAAGAGAGAATCCAAAGTTGTAGTCTTTCCCACTGTCAACAGGACTTTCCCTGTGGTCAGTGGGTCTTTCCTCACCGTCACTGGACCTTTCTCCAGGGTCAGCCTAGTTAAGGCAAAGGAGAAAAAGAAACACCCGAAGGTGCTGGGGAGGACCCAGAGAAGCACTGTCTTCACCTGCCTTTTGAGCAGTCCTGTACCACCCGTGGAGGCCTGTGCTGTGTTGACGATGGGTACAAGCACGCGCAGGACACTCCATTAAGATATCAAGGGACACAACTGCTCCTGAACAGAGGTCAATCAGACTACAGGATGCAACTCATTACAGCCTTAAAGTAGCATCCCCATGGTTGTACCAGCCCGTATTTCATGACAGCAGAACCCACCGGCAAAAAACTAAACAGACTACTTTGTTTCTTGCTTACAGTTCAGTTGATGGCGTTACTGCACTTAAAAGAAATTATTCATGACCTAGCCCACTTGTACTTTTATACTGGTTAGTTTTCTCGTTTTTATTCATTTGTGTTTAGGGATAGTTAATTTTCTATTGCGTTCTACGTGTCAATTCAACATTTCTGTGCATTTTTTTTTCTTAAAAATAATCTCCGTATTCCCGATTAAGGCAACCATAGTTCAGCACGCCCCCCCCCCCCCCCCCCCCCCCCCTGTAGCACGCCCCCCCCCCCCCCCCCCCCCCCCCAAATATATTGCACAGTACACCATCATCTCCAGATCTTTAAAATGAAAAGCATGATGTAGTGTGAACGTCTGTGTAGTGTGCGTCTGTGTGTTTGAGAGAGAGTGAGATAACTTTAAGAGAACAGTGCCTAGTCTCGCACTCTCAACAGGTCTAAACCCGTCTGACTCTCTCTCTCTCTCTCTGTCTTTCACACACACACACACACACACATACAAGTGCACGCACGCATGCGCACACACACAGTCCACACCCATACTTTTTTTTTCGCCCCTTTTCAGTGTGTGTGAGCCATCAGTTTTCGTTGCAGTCATTCACACCTAACTTATCATCGAGCAGTGACACGATGCTGAGTGCTTAGATGGTGCCACCGGTGGTGTGGGCCGCTGATGACGATTGCAGAGAGGAAAAGCGAGGCGCGCCAGACCTCCGTCTGTGGCTTTGAAGAGGTTGACAGGCAGCTAGCGTGTTACGTCTGTCGGCGTTTGGGGGACAGAGTACCCCTGTATCCCCATCCACCCAGCTATCCACAGTACTGATATAACCTGTCTGCAGTGCTACATGCTCGTCTCCCTGCATTGCCTCTCTCACCTTACTACCTATCCCATCTCTCTCTCTCTCTCTCTCTCTCTCTCTCTCTCTCTCTGTAGTCTCTCTCTGTCTCTGTCTCTCTCTGTCTGTCTCTCTCTCTCTGGTCTCAGTTATCGATGCATCAAAGGTGCAGTACTTTTTTTTTTTCATAACGAATATCTATCCTTTTCCATCATATATTTTATTCACTAAGTTCATTTTATTTCATTCCTTCATCTATACTTTTGTAGTTTAACTGATGTATTCATTCAGTATTTAATCGCATCTTATTTATTATTTTTCTTTCTTTTTTCTTACAAAAATGTCTTCGAAAAGGTGCCTGTTGCACTGGAATGGAGTGAAAGAAACTGAATACGGGAAACGCTATTAACCTGCTGAATTGTCGTAATAAGTGAACATCAATGGGCAAACGTTCACATACACACAAGCGCATAAGAGCCTGCGTAGGCACACACGTACACACGTAAAAACTGGACGAAGTCTTCAGATAAGGGGAAGAGAATAAGGGGGTCAGAGCTGAGGTGGGATAGAGGATGGGAAACGTTTTAAATAGAATGTGTGTGTGTAGGGCAGGAAGTTTGGGATGCGCCCAGAAACAATCCCTCCTCCAGTCTCGATACACCCCTACGCCACCCTATTCGTGCTTACCCTTCTACTATACCCCTAACCTCCCACCACACCCACACAACTCCTCCCCCAACCCCCCTCCCCCTCTGAAATGATTGAGCCATCTTTGAACTCGTCAACATTAGCTCATGCTCCTTTGGGCGGGGTTTAAAAAAAAAATGGGTAACACCTCTGCTTCCCCTCCTCCCTGTACCACTCTCCCCCCAATCCTTCCACATCCATTCTTGTCTCCCACCATTCACTCATCTTCTCCCTTTCCCCTGTTCCACCACTCTCTTCGATGCGAGTGAGCCGCCTGTGAAGTCGCCGTCAACGTTGCATCATGCTCGGTGTGGCGGGCTAGAAAAACTGAGACCGGGTTGGCCTACCCCTGCTTTCTACCACTCGCCCCACCTCTACCCTCTTTCCCTCCACATCCATCCTCATATCCCACCACACCCATACCTCCTCACCCCTCCCCCGCCGAGTAAGCCGTCTTGAACCACCGTCAACGTTAGATAATGCTCCGTTTGCGACTTCGTAAACGGTGAACAGGTAATATTTGGAAGTCCTTTTGATGCGCGAACGAACTGGCGACTACTGGTCATCTCGACGCGAGACGCGCGCGCGCGAGCGCACACACACACACACACACACACACACACACCGAGCGCGCATTATGATAATCAAGCACATGACCCACACGGATGTTTGTTTCGTCTGTTTTCATTGCATGTTTTCAACCAATGAAAACTGATTGTTCCGTTTTCACTGGCATTCTGTTCCTCGGCAAGAGCACTGGATCGGCATACCGAGCACATGTTCGATTGTCAGCCAGAAAATGAATGAGTTTCTTCAAAATAAAATAGTTTATTGTAAAAATAACTCTTTTTGGCAAGAAAAAAATAACTCTGCAAATACGATCAGGTTTTAGCATGGAAAAGGAACGCATTTTTTTTTCTTCAGAAATTACTTTCACATATTCTGACAGGACAATTTTCGCAATTTCTGTAGATGATTGCTTTTTACGCTAACAAACCTTCCTGAAAACTGAAAACCATTTTGTGCCAAAACAGTACATTTGTTGATTATAGTGTTTTGGCAAGAAATTAAGCAGTATATGTGCAGACATATTGTTTTGGCTCAAAAAAGTTAAATCTTGATAATGTCAAAAACCAAACATCATTCATAACGTTTTCAGTATTAAAGATATGAATACAAAAAATGACACAAAGGAGATTATTCTTTAAGCATAAATTAACGTCAAGAAAATGAAATATGTGTGTGTGTAAGTGCGTGTGTGTGTGTGTGCGCGCGCGTGTGTGTGTGTGTGTGTGTGTGTGTGTGTGTGTGTGTGTGTGTGTGTGTGTATATAGTCAAAGTCACTTATAACGAAGTCGGATGTAACGAATGCCGGATATAACGAACCAAAAAGATTGGTCCTGGCTAAAGTCCTTTACATGACTAAAAACACGTCGGATGTAATGAAATGCTGCTTATAACGAAATGGGACTGCGATCCCCAGCGGGCGATCACGCCGGTTATAACGATGCCGCCGCCTATAACGAATTGTATGTTTGGCCCCATGAAGAGTTGAAGCCGGATATTACATTATGGTTATTTTTGTGTTCGGGAACCATTTCTCGGAAATAGTTGGTTAGTTCGCTGCAGTATGCATCGTTTCATACGGTCGCGTGCTATTCTAGGGAGATGGAGGAGTGTCCGCATAGCACGTGAAATGTAGAGCTCTCTATGCATTGCTCTAAATAAAAATCACACGTTTATACATGTTTGACTAGCTGCATAACCTAAGCTTGTTTTATGTTCTTACACAGTTTCACGTGGGTAGATTGAAAGTACGCAGTATTTTTTTTTTTTTTTTACTGTGTGTGTGTTGTATGATAAACGTCACCTCTGTAATTCATAAGCAATAAAATCGTATTCGAATGTCCTGTAATGTGAGTGAGGTTAAGATCAGTCACTGTAGACGCAGGAGTGATGTTAGAGGGACGAGGGTGGGGTGAAGGAGAAGGAGGGTGCCGGGGTGTCAGGCTTTGGTTTAATAGGCCACTTCATCATTGCGTCTGCACGTCGCAAAGGTCTGTCGCCAAAGCGAAAAATGAAATCATTCAAGAAGTTGAAAGAAATCCCAGCAAAACCGAAGGAGATAATAGTGGAAGAATATGAAATTGTGTCGTCGACACCGACAACCATTCTGGCTTTCAAAGAGAAATGTAGAAGTCCGTATTTTGGAGGCTAGGAGACCACAGCACACTAAAATTCGTTTTTAGGTACTGATCAGAGAGATTCAAACGAGAAGTTTGACAGAACTGCTGTATGTACATGTACATGGGTGCCTTTGGGTAATCATGTGGACTGCTGTGTTACGAGGATGAAAAACAAAAATATCATCCATTGGAGTTTTTTTTTTTCCCAGCTGTGGCAACAATCAACCTTATCCGTTCTGTCAAAAAGTGTGACAGTTTGAGGGATTTTTTTTCCCGTCCGGTGTGGAAACAATCGTCCTTTTCAGTTTCATAGAACGTGAACATTTGAAGGTTTTTTTTTTTTTTCCCGACCAGTGTGACAACAACAATCCTTATCTAAATTCAAGTCAGAGTTAAAAACATACTTCTTTAGGAAAGCCTTCTTCAACCATGATATCTAAATGCTGTGTCTATTATTCTGACCTGACTTTTTATGTACTGCATGCAAAACTGTATTGTTTACGCTTGAACCGATGAACTTGATAAGTGCGCCTGTGTCGGGGTGTGTGTGTGTGTGTGTGTGTGTGTGTGTGTGTGTGTGTGTGTGAATACATGTCAGTGCGAGTGTTTGAGTGTGTGTTGAAGGCAATGAGCTGATCCCAAGAATTACTTACTTACTTACGCCTACAACCCCTTCTGGGGCATAGGCCGCCAACAAGGGTCCTCCAGGCATCACGGTCCAGGGCAATTCTTTCCAGCTGGTTCCAGGTTTTCCCCAACGCTGTCATATCTGCATGCAGGTCTCGGCGCCAGGAGTTCCTTGGGCGGCCTCTCTTTCTTTTTTCCCTGCGGGTTCCAGGACAATGCCTGCCTGGTGGTGTTGTCGGCAGGCTTTCTTAGGGTGTGGCCTATCCACCTCCATCTCCTTTGGAGAATATCTGCATCGGCTGGCTTCTGATTTGTCTGTTGCCACAGGTCCTCGTTGCTGATGATCCTGTCTGGCCAGTGGATCCTCAGTATGCGCCTCAGACAGGAATTGATGAAAGTCTGGATCTTGTTGGTGATGGTAACTGTGGTTCGCCACGTCTCAGCTCCATAAAGAAGTACTGATTTGACGTTGCTATTGAATATCTTATCTTGGTTTTCTTGGAGATGACATTTGATTTCCAGATATTCTTCAGCTGGAGAAAGACTGCTCTCGCTTTCCTGATTCTGGTTCTGACATCAGCATCTGTACCACCTTGTATGTCGACGACGCTGCCAAGGTAAGTGAAGTTGTCCACCTCCTCCAGCGCGTTGCCTTCTAGCACGATGGGGTCTTGGTTTGTGTGGCACTGGCTTTCATGACTTTACTCTTTCCTTTATGGATGTTCAGTCTAACCCCAAGAATTGCGCCATATAAAATCCATACATTATTATTATTATCTGTTGTTTCAGAGAATGTGAGAATTTTGTGGAATTTCTTTTTTCCTCCACCTATGGCAACAATTATTCTCTCTTCTGCCGTTTCATAGTATGCGAGAATTTGGGGGATTTTTTTTTTTTTTCGTCCGGTGTGGCAACGATTATCCTTTTCTGTTGTTTTTCATAGTATGTGAAAATTCACATATCAGAGATTATAACTGATATTTTCATTAACTGTATATGAATTACCTAATCTGTACTGCTAATGATACAGAACTTCTGACTGTATACGCTACGACATGATCTGTGACTTTCGCTGAAATGATGGGACAAAGTAAAAAATTATCACTTTCTCTTTCAGACTTTATTGAGACACTAGTCATGTTTGGTGATTGTGATTTCTTGTCGAGCTGTAACAAGCACAAAAAAGTGATCTCCAGTAAGGCTGAGTGCGTGTATTTTGAGATCAACTACTTAAGAGTCTATTGCCATACCAACGCATACTCCAAAGACCTAACAGTATGAAACAGTAAACGAACAGCACAGAAATCGCCCTTTTCCACCCCCACCTTCAAATCGTGGCACTGTGTTATTTCTTCTGACACTTTATTCTTCTGAAGTCTTCAGAAAATTACAGTGAATTTTGTTTTACTTCTTACCGGCTTCTAAACCTTCAAACTGCAATATAGGCCCATGTGATTTGTTCAGATTAATTTACAGCCACATTTTGGGAACAATTTTTCAAAAATGATTTTTATTAAAGTATATAACGGGCTAAAAAAACGAGCTTGATTACTGTCCATGTATGCGGGCCAGCACGTGTGTGTGTGTGTGTGTGTGTGTGTGCGTGCGTGCGTGCGTGCGTGCGTGTGTGTGTGTGTGTGTGTGTGTGCGCGTGACAGAAACAGAGAGAGAAACACGTCTCACCGGATATAATAAAGCAACGAGACAGAAATTCGTTGTAACCGGCGCGCGTCGGTTGTAACGAAAGCCGCCGGATATAACGAAGCAATTTTGAGTGTCCCCGACTGTTCGTTATAAGCGCCTTCGACCACACACACACACACACACACACACACACACACACACATATATATATATATATATATATATATATAGAGAGAGAGAGAGAGAGAGAGAGAGAGAGAGAGAGAGAGAGAGAAACAACTTTGCTTAAGATATAAAACGTAAGTTTCTCACATCAGTTATAAACCATTTATCATCACAATATAATTACTTCTCGACCAGTGAAATGTTGAGGGACGTGCAGGCGGAGGGAGGGGAGCGGGGAAGGGAAGGGGGAAGGCCAGTCACATGGACGCAGTATTCTGATATTTTAAACATTATGAAAATGATCATTTGTCAGCCCTGTCAAGCCAGTCTTTTCTCCTCCAACAGGTCCTTTTTCCCTCCCTTTTCTTAAGTTTCGTTTCGCTACGCCACACAGGCCACTGACGTGTGAAGAAGAACAGTTCAACAATGTCAACACTATAGACAAAACGAAGCACCACTGGCGACTGCACACGTTCAGTGTGTCTGACCCGGAATCAAAAGGCACCCGGTAGTTCCTGGGTAGGTCTTTTTCACTATCCTCCTCGTCCGTTTCCCCACCCCCCCCGCTATCCTCTACTTTGACTGTGGAAGTGGTGGTTGTGGTGGTGGTGGTGGTGGTGATGTTTGTGTCCCTGTATCACAGTCAACGGTTGCGAAGAACTTATCGTGGTCACTGGGGCTCGGGTCTCGCAGAGAGCGCCTTGGAAACCCGGAACGCACGCGCACATCATCACCCCGTTCATCGCCCGGCGACACGTGCCGCCGTTCAGGCAGGGCTGACTTTCGCACAGCACACTCGGCGGGGGGATCTGACACACACTTCCGGAGTAGCCGTGTGCGCAGGCGCAGTGAAATGACGCAGTTCCGGTCCTGACGCAGGTACCTCCGTGCAGGCAGGCGATGCCCACGCAAGGGTCCAGGGGGGTCTGGCACCGATGGCCGGTGAACTCGGGGCGACACAGGCAGGTGGGCACGAAGGCGGAGCTTTGGGTGATGCACGTGCCATGGTTGAAGCACTTGAAGGCCACACAAGGGTCAAGGGCGAGGTCACAGTCCCGCCCTGCGTAGCCCGGGGAGCACTGGCAATGGTAGCCGTTCAGTCGGTCAAGGCACGTACCACCTGAAGCAAGCAGGGACAGAGTTGTCATTGGTGGCCAGCTGTTGATTCCGTTGAAACAGTGACTGCCATGGCCAGTCAAATCAGATCTATTTTCACACACACACACACACACACACACACACACACACGTTTTCCACTCTAAGTGATGACATCGGCAATGGATATTAGAAACTGTTGAGGATCACACAGGACACCTGGAATGCGTTGAACCTGCAACTATCAAATGAACTTCGTTACAATACATATTCATCCCAAGATCTTCTCTCTGAAACACAATGTAACGCATGCTTCCTGCTGGAGAAGAAGGGAAGAAAGAAAGAAAGAAAGAAAGAAAGAAGGAATGGAGGAAGGTAGGAAGGAAGAACGAAAGAAAGAAAGAAAGAAGGAAATGAAGAAACGAAAGGAAGGAAGGAAGAAAGAAAAAAACATTACGTCGTTTTTAGATACCCGATTTCGCCACATAAGCCACTCCAGTGTGGAGTTCTCATGGGATCAGAGACGACTGTAGTTGTGCACTCTGCATCAACAACCACCGGGTAAACGGTCGACTGGTTACTATGGTACGTTCACACTAACGGTCGGACCGTGCACCAAGCCACCGAATCAAGCGGTAGGCCTGTGTGTGGCGGTCTTTTAGACCAACTTTTTGGGGATGAGGAGGGAAGCATATAGCAGGTACACTGTGGAGAAGGGGTGGGGAGAGAGGGGGGGGGGGATAGGGTGTGTTGGGGGTGGGGAGGGGTGGGGTGGGGGTAGCAGTGAGACATGGTCACTCGTCCATCACTCTCTTGACCGCAGCGGAGTGGGATAAAAAAAAAAAAAAAACGGACAATAAACCCTTTTTAAAACTTTGAAAAAGGAGAGAGAACGAAAGAAAGTAGAAATTGAACAATTAAATTTTTTTTAATGTGAAAAAACAGACGGATAGAAAGAAGATAGAAAGAACAACGAAAGAAAAGAAAGCAGAAATCGAACAATTAAACATTACTTTTTATTCTAAAAAAAAAGAGTGAAATAAAGAACGAAACAAACAAAGAAAGCAACTTTAAACAAACAAACAAAAAAAACACACAAACAAACAAAAAAAAAAACGTGTGAAAATGAGCTGACTGGACGCGGAAGCCAGTTTCGCTACCGTAATTTCTGCGTGCCTACCCGTTCCTTCATAGC
>JADBJO010001600.1:368236-404764 GCA_016801955.1 Conus betulinus | reverse complement strand
GACTCACACTGCGTGCGCCGAAAAAAAGCAAAACGATAGAGTATTATCACATCCACAATTACACATTTCACTCTCTGATTCTGAGTGCAGCGCTTACGCCCCCCCCCTCTTGAACGCATTTATACAACCAAAAACAATCCTAGTCACATCATTAAGCACTGATGGACAAGAAGTGCACATGTTTCATGCATTCATAAAGCACATGTAAATTCAGACAGAGACACACATGTGATGTTTTTGTTTCAAAGTTTCTTTCACAACATTTTCCTAAGTGCAAGTTTGGGGACAGGTCCCCACTATCCGCAACAAAGAATTCCTATCCCCTCCAATCCCTAAACTGATGAAGCAAGCGCAAGCAATGTAATCACTGCTTTAAAACCAAAGATGGTCAAAGTATGGGGGAAAAAAGAATCCTTCAATCCCTAGAAATATATATGACCATTCTGGCGATCCTGAAAATTGAATTGTATTCAGTCCCTAGCAATCCTGAGAATTAATCATTGAGAAAAGGATGGGATCCTAAAACCCGTTTTTTAACACTAAACTCTTCCTCATAATGAAACTCAGTTTAGTAAATATGCTTTTTAAAAAGTATAGACGTAAAGAGTTCTTTTTGTGTGTGTGTGCGTGTGTGTTGTGTGTGTGTGTGTGGTGGTGTGTCTGTGTGTGTGAGTGGTTTGATGTGATTTGTGTGTGGTGTGTGTGTGAGTGAGCGTGTGTGTGGGTGTGTGATGTGGGTGTGTGAGCGTGTGAGTGCAGTGAGTGTGTGTTGGTGTGTGTGAGCTGTGCGCGCTAGTGTGTGTTGTTTTGTTGGGTTTGTGTGGTGTGTGTGTGTTTGTGTGAAGAGTGTGTGAGTGTGTGAGCGTGTGTGTGTGTGTGTGTGTTTGGTGTGGTGGTGTGTTGTGTTGTGTGTGTGTGTGTTTGTGGTGGAATGTGTGCGTGTGGTGTGTGTTGGGGGTGGGGGGTTGTGTGGGGGTGTGTGTGTGTTTGTTGTAGCAGTGTGTGTGTTGGGATTGTGTGTGGTGTGGTGTGTGTGTGTGTGTGTGAGTGTGTTTAGTGTGTGTGTGTGTGTGTGTGTGGTGTAGTGTGATGTGTGTGTGAGTGTGTGTGTGTGTTGTGGGTGTGTGTGTGTGTGTGTGGTGTGTGTTTGTGTAAGTGTGTGTGTGTGTGTGTGTGTGTTGTTGGGTGTTGTGTGGTGTGTGTGTTGTGCGTTGCGTGCGTGATGCGTGGTGGTGTGGGTGTGTGTTATGTGTGCGTGTGCGTGTGGCATGTGTGCTGTGTTGTGTGTGTGCGTGCTTGCGTGCGTGCGTGCGTGCGTGCGTGTGTTGCCGGTGTGTGCGCGCGCACGCTCTGCATTGACTGTTGACCTCGTTAACCTTGAGAACACACACCTCCCCCCCCCAAAAAAAAAAACCGCCACCCCAAAAAAAGTTTATTTTTTGGTCCCCTAGTCTATTCAATGATAGTGAAGACAGCTCTCTGACATAATGGCACATACAAGTTTATTTCTAACCGCCTCTAAGTTCTATTCAAATATTTCAATGCTATGAAAAGCAGCTCTCGACACGGCTGAAAACATACAAGTTTATTCTAACCCTCTAGTTTTATTCAATGCGTATGAAAAGCAGCTCTCTAAACAAGGCTGGAACATTACAAGTTTATTTCTAACCCTCCACCCTCCATCCTATTCATGCTATGAAAAGCAGCTCTCTGACAAGGCTGGAACACATTTATATTTCTAAACCCTCCAGTCCTTTCAATTTATAAAACGCCGCTCTCTGACAAGGCTGGAACATGCATTCATTTATTTCTAAACCCTCTAGTTCTATTCAATTTCAATGCTATGAAAAGCAGCTCTCTGACAAGGCTTGAGTCCTGCTTGCAGGAACAGTGACAGTCATGCCCATGGCTCGACAGAACCTTCTTAACACTTCTTCAAGAGCTGGTTATCCTCAAATGTCTGTAAACCAGAAAGCAGCCAAACAAGATCTTGCTGATCTTTAAAAAGGCCCAAACACAATCTCATTTGATCTGCACTGGTTTTGTTCCAGACTTGCACCCCCCATTATTTCTTACAACAAACTGACATCTATATAAACATTTACTGAATGAAATTTTAGTACATTTGCAGAACCTTATAGTGTTATTCATAACATTTGCAAATAAAATTGACTAATTTTTGACGGGAAAAAAATTGTATATTAGCATAGTATTAAAGCTGCAAAAATACACAACACAAACTATCATAACATTTAACAAAATGATTCCCTTTTAATGCTAATCTTTAAATCATAACATTCAACCACACAAAATAAGAGAAATTCCAATCTCTAATCTCCAACTACACTGCTGTTGTTATTGGGTGCATGTTCAAGAGTGTGTTTTGTGTTTATGTGTGTGTGTAAGTATGTATGCGTGTTGCATGGTGTTGTGTATGTGTGTGTAACTCTGTACATGTTTCTACACATATGTGGGAGTGACTGCTCGTGTGCTTACTTCTGCTGCTTTGGTAATATTGCTGATAAACATTACTAATCAACGATGACATTCTTTAAATAAACTATAAAATACAACTGAAAAGCAAAGCTTAGGAGCATAATGAAATCAATATAAATTCACTATCTCCATGCAATACAGTTTCAAAAAATATATCCTAAACATTTTTTACATGCAACTCATAGCACACTGTACACTATTCATGCTCACTGGTCGACCTCACTATTATAAGAGACAAACTATTATAAGAGACAACTAAGTTCGAGTTGGCACTCTCAACTCTAAAATGACATGGCGTACCAAAGTACAGCTTTGAACAGTATGATAAGTTTTACAGGAATTATCTCCTCTTTCTTTAAGTTTTGATTGTATGATTCACCATTTGCATAGAGAATACTTACAACCCAAAACATACACATAAACAAAATAATGATTTCTTTTTACAGAGAAGCAAAAACCAAAGACAAAAAAAGATGACAAGTACCTGGTGAATCCTAGAACAAACTTGCTGCCAACAAACAGCTCACAATTCACTATTCATAAATGTGATCTTTTCAAGAAACTACTAGCAGCAGTAAGTATCAATACCTTAACTTCATCAGCTCTTTTGAACTTCCGCATGTGGCAGATACGCATGTATTCTGAGCGAACACGCTTCTTCCAGTTGCCGATGGTGGTGGGTTCCACCTGTGACTGTGATGCCTCGCTGCCCTGGTCACTGTGAATGGAGGATGCTATGGATATGGCAGCACCGGATCCTGATGCCCCCCCGGAACTGGTTCCTGGACCACTGCTGAGGGTGGCAGATGCTGCTGCCCTTAGTCCACTGCGTGTTGTTCGTTCCCCTGCCTTCTGTCTGACACAGAGCAACACACCTAAGACATTTTGTTCATTCGTCTTCCCCTTCCATTCTGTCTAACAGAGCAACACACCTTAGTCCACTGCGTGTTGTTGTTCCCCTTCCATTCTAACAGAGCAACACACCTTAGTCCACTGCGTGTTGTTCATTCCCCTTCCATTCTGTCTGACACAGCAACACACCTGAGACACTGATGGTTAGAAAACGGGTTCATTTTGTAAAAAATGTCAACATACAGGTGGCCACATCAAAGTTCAAATATTACACAAAGGACAGACAAAATGGTGGAAATAAAGGATAGGCAAGATGGCGGAAAACCTGTAGTCTGTGACTAAAGCTCTGGCCATAAGATGAAGGAATAAGGGTCCAGTCAGTGCTAAATGAAGGGGAGAGCACCATTAGTTAGTAGATGAGCATATAACCATGACATTTTTACAATGCATTAGCTGCAACATTTAAGGCTGACATATAAATTCAATGGTCATGCAGTTTGACAAGGCACACTGTACGAGGCACAAAAAGTTGATTTTTAAACCCCTGCACTCATTCCTTCAACCAGCAATTCAAGTAAAATTTTTGAACCCACCAAGCATCTTACCAAAGTGAAAGCAAAAAATTACAATCAGCTTGTGAACTTTTCTTATCACCCTATTACTACTTTTATTAAGATTGTCATTTTGTATGACAATGGCAAACTGAACTGAAAAAAAAAAAAAAAATGTTCGTTAAACAGAAAAGAGTTACAGAAATAACACAGAACTTTTCCTCTGTGCACATAGTCAGCCATTTGATAGGTGAAGTGTGCACAAAAACACCCAAGGTTGGGTTTCTGATGACTGTTTTCATATGTGTGTGTGTGTTTGTGTGTGCGTGCGTGCGTGCGTGCGTGCGTGTGTGTGTATTTATTTTACTTATCTCATCAGACAGGAGAAAGATTTTGTTATTTTCATTGCCTTCTTATCAGGGCTCTCACAGCGTCAAAGGCATGACATAAACATGTCGCACAATGGAATGTTCAGTAAACAAAAAACATGTATAAAATTGTGACATTTCATTATATCTGGACTGTACACTTACGTTAAATAGAAGCATACCTCTGTCTTCCAAATGCTAAAAATTTCATTGAAATTTATCAAACAGTTCAAAAGTTCTTCTAACCTTATTGGTGCATATGATGCTGATCATGTCCACAACTGACAGATTTGCATTTCTCTGAAGTTTGAAAGCTGGTTTTACCATGAAAATAAATTCAGATCAGTGAGAACAAAAAATTTGTGCATAAATGCATATGTAGGAAAGGCAAACTGCAGATACTGACACTCTTTAAATTCAATGGTATTATTCTGAAATTGTAGTGCCCTCAACATGGCTCTTGGTCCAATTTCGACCATTTTCAAATTGTAATTTTTTCCAACTTTGACTCATACACACTTTTTCAAATAAAAGAAATTTTGCTTAAAATTTGGAACATAGCTTTTCCGCATTTTGGAAATGCTGTCCTATTAAGACTGGATTTGGCAGTGAAAGCAAATTATGATTTTGGAGTGGCTAAAAAAGGGCCATTTTCACTTTCGGGATCATTTTCGCCACCCCATATCTTTAAACAGCCATAACTCCAAACCTAATGAAGATATTCCTTTACTTTTCTTTCGCGAAATGTTATTTTTTTTTAAGTTGTATAGGAATGTTTTTTTTTTTTTTTTTTTTTTTTTTTAAGGTATTTCTCCCTTTAAAAATCAAAATTTGGCAACAAGGGGTCGCACATGATATTCAAAAAATTAAAAGCAATGGCCAGGTTAAGGCCTAGATAACCACAAAATATCTGGGGAAGTTAAAATAGAAAAATCAGTCAATATGCAGATCTCAAGACTGTCGTATCAATTTGATTTTTAAATGAGACTGCATTTGTGGCAATCTTGATGGCACCCGGCAGTGAGTTCCACAGCCTTACAGAATAGGATAAAAATGAATGTAAATGGCTGTCAATATTTGATGCAGGTATGGCATAAGATTGACCGCCACTCCTGGTGCTACTTTTATTCAATACTAGTTGTTCCATTGGGATATCAATCAGTTTAGCTCTGCCTTTGAAGAAGGTTAAGTAAGTTTATAAAAGCTCTTCTCTCTTCTAAAGGTTTCCATTCTAATTTCCTCATGTTCTTCCCCAGTATTCCCCTTTCTCTCTGATATGGTTCCCTGTTACGAACCGTGCTGCTCTCTTCTGAATCTTTTCGAGGTTATCAATGTCCTTTAGATTGTAAGGATCCCAGACTGAGCAACCATATTCCAGTACTGGTCTAACCAGTGTTTTATAGCAGTCGTCCTTAACCTTTTGGGGCAGTCGTTGATATTCCTGTATAAGAAAGCTAAGATGTTGTTTGCTTTCTTACATACTAATTGTAATGTTCTTTCCATTTTGAGACGACTATCTATAATCACGCCTAAATATATTTGCAGCATGGTTTCTTTAAGAATAGTATTGTGAATAGAGTATTCTGATCTAGTTGGTGAGCGTTTATTACATATACGCAACACTTGGCACTTCTGGGGATGAAATCCCATTTTCCAAGTTCTTTCCCACTCTTGTAAAACGTTTAGATCTCTTCTTGTAGAATGCATGTATCATTCTTGCTTCTGACTGTTCTATATACTATTACTAAGCTGTCATCTGCAAAAAGCCTTATAGTAGTTCCAGGAGAGAGATTTCTACTTATGTCATTTATATAAATTAAAAAAAAAAAAACAAGGGCCCCAGAACAGTTCCCTGTGGTACACCTGACACAGACTGGTTTACAAAGGGATGATGACCCTTCCACAATAAACTTTCTGCGTTCTCCCAACGAGGAATGATCTAGACCCTTTTAGCAAAGAACCGCCAATGCCGATGTGTTCTAATTTAAGTAGCAGGCCCTCATGGTCAACCTTATCAAAGGCTTTAGAAAAGTCTAATAAAATGCATATATTTGCTGTCTGTTGTTAAGACAGTTATCAAAATCATTGACAGTTGTTTTAAGTTGAGTCTCACAACTCCTTTGCTGTCTAAAACCATGCTGGGCGTTATTTAAGAAGTCATATTTGTCAAGATGGTCCATTATGCTACTATATATTATATGTTCAAGTAATTTTGCTGATATGGATTAAGAGATACAGGTCTACAGTTCTCTGCTTTTGTTTTGTCACCCTTTTTGAATAAAGGGACAATGCTAGCATCTCGCCACTCATCAGGTACTACTCCCTGGTCCAATGAAGCTTGGAAAAGTAGTTGGTATACTTCAGTCAATTCACTGGCACATAATTTTTAGAGCTTGCCAGGAATGCCATCAGGACCAGTAGTAGCTTTGTTTTCATTGATGTTGGTCAGTAACTTAAATACTCCTGCTTTGCTTACTTTGATATTTTGCATTTCAGGGAGCTTATCATCATCCTTTTTAGTCTAACATTAATTCGAGGCTTGGATTTTGAGAAAACTGATTGTTTAGTAAATCTGCTTTTCCTTCAGGGTTCTGTACTAGGTTATTCTGATCATTTCTCAGGTCTGGAATCCCCATATTGTCCTGTCTCTTATTTATGTAAGACCATACCTGCTTGTTTTGATGATCACCTTCTGAAATCATTGAATTAACATAACTGGAGCAAGCAAGCCTACATTCTTTCTTTCTAACACCTCTTACTATGTTTATACCTAATCAGTAATCTTTCTGAATTAGGGAGTAGTTTCAATTTCTCAAAGAACCGATGTTTCCTTCTCAAAAATGTTTGGTTTTTGTATTAATCCATGACTGTGGGTTCTTGCTTGAAGTTATTTCAGTTGGTATGCTATCATCCATAATAAATTCCAAGTTAGTTTTTATATACTTCCAAAAGTCACTGACATTATCTTTAACACTATGAGACGTAAAAAAAAAAAAAAAAAAGACGACTGAAATCATAAGTATCCCCACGTAATTTTGGTAAGTGAAGTCTGCTTGGTTCCAGAGTCTGATGGTATGTTTAGGGGGGTTTTTTTTGTTGTTTTTTTTTAAAAGGTTGAAAGTTGCTCTGTAAGAGAATTATGTCATGATCACCTAGGCCTGCAATTCATTCCCGATTGCCTAAAGTGCCTGGACAATTGGTAAAAAGTAAATCCAAGAATGCATTGCCACGTGTTGGTATTTCAACTGACTGCACTAATCCAAGGTTTTTGGTGATATAAAAAAAACTGAGAATTAATGTTTTCATTATACTGGTTACTAAGTATGGCATCTTCATGCCAGTCAATATCAGGTAAGTTGAAGTCTCCTCCAATCCATAATATTGCCTTCCTATTGTCCAAAACAATGTCAGAAATGTCTTTACAAATAGACGAACATACATTTTCATCTGAGTCTGGAGGTCTGTATACTGATCCAACAATGACAGGTCTCTTATTCTTAAATTAATCCTACAAAATAAACTTTCACTATTTTTGCCTTGATGTAAAAACTCACTGGCTACGTTCTTCCGAATGGCAATCAAGACTCCCCCCACCTCTTTTTCCAAGTCTGTCCTTTCTGTAAATATCAAAATCCTCCATTAGAAGCTCACTGCTGGATGTTCTGGTTTCTAGCAAAGTTTCTGTTCAAATTACAACATCAATGTTTTTTTTCCGTGACTAAATTACTGAGTTCTTCCTTTTCCTTGATAAGTGATTGAAAGTTTACAACTATGCATCATGACATTCTTGACTCAATGATACATGCGCTTAGCCTGGCTGACATTTATACTACTGTGGCCAGTGCCCTTAGTGTTGCCTGCATGAACTTGAAAGTTTCGTGCATTCATCTACCTACACAAATAGTTTTGTCTAATTCATGTTGTGAGCATTTGTCTTACAAATGTGATTACATATCACATAGAATGTGCCATTTAAGCATATATCTTGTAAGCACTTGTCATCATAAGTAGTTTCCATGTGAACATTTATTGTCGTGTGTTCTTCTTTGAGTATAGATCTGCCTTGCTCGATATCAGTCATGAAATCGTAGGCCTATCGAAATGACTGCAAGTTGCATGAGAATTTTAGTTCTAAAATTGACATTTCTTGTGGCATATAAGAATTCGACTCATTGTACACAATGACTATGGGCATTCATGACTAAGTTCACCTGGTTATTTGTCCAGTTTATTTACCGTGGAGTCCAAGACTGAAAGTGTAATCGAATCAAAATGATCTTTTGAAAACGAGTTTCTTTGTAATAAACCGGCCAAGCAGCATTACCTGAGATATATGCAAAGTATTGCTTTTGCATGATGGATTGTTACTTACGTTGATAATATGATGACGATGAGTTTTTGACTACCAAACACGAACGACTGCAACTCTTGGTTATTATTTTTCAAAGCAACATGGTCGTTTCGCATTATCCCGTCAAAGTTTAAAGGTTTCAGACTTCCGCTTCCGTAATTGAAACGAAAGAGCCAATTTCGTTTTCTCCCGAAATGGTATACCCTTTTCGTCCAGTTTCCCAGTGGAGACCTAGCGTTTACCATCGATAGCAGTCATTGTGCAAGTATTTGAATCACGTCCGACTGTTCCGGGCAACAATTTTTGAGGGGAAAAAAAACCCAGTAATCCCATCGAAGATATTCAGAGAAGATTTACAAAAAAGATTAGTGGATTGTAGAAGTATTTACATGAACAAAGGATTCAGTTTTTAAAATTACCAGGTGTGGAATACAGGCGCCTACGTAGCGACATGATTGAAAATTACAAACTTACACATGGATTTTATGACATTAAAACCACTGGCACATTATTTCAGTTGAATACAGAATCTACAACTAGAGGGCACCTGTACAAAATAAAACTTCAAAAGCAGAAAACTTTTTCACTAACAGAATTGTTAAATACATGGAATAACTTGCCGGTCAATGTTGTTGGAGCAGAGACTGTTAACAGTGTCAAAAATTTGTCTTGATAAACACTGGATACACGTTATGTTTCAAACAAATATTGACTTGCATTTTTAGAAACCACGCATGTGCTTAATAAAAGTGCAAGAATAAGACCAAAATATTTCTCGCTAAAACTGAAATTATCTATATTGAGCAGGCTAAAGGCTGAAAATGCCTAGTGTGCCACCAGTATGATATGATTTGATAAAAAAACGACGCCAAATTCTTTCTACCAAGTGTGTGTGCGTGTGTGTGTGTGTGTGTGTGTGAAAGAGAGAGAGAGAGAGAGAGAAAGCACGACATGTTGTCAGGCACGTAGGCCTGGTTTCTTCTTCTTCCTAAAAAAAACTGGTTCACTCAAAAATGAGGTCACCAGCGCGCATGTTAAAAAAGAAAGAAAGTGCCATTCAGCCTGTTGGCCCCTGGAGCAAAATTTGGCAAAAAGGGGTCGCACATAACATTTAAAAAGTTAAAAGCAATGGCCAGGTTAAGGCCTAGGTAACCATAAAATATCTGGTTGCTTGGCTTTGGCAAAGTAAGCAAAAGTGAATCATTGCAATGATTACCAAAGACAGTATATAGAAGCACAGCTAACGGTCCACTGAGCAAGGCATACTTCTGACACTCTTCATTGGCGAAAAAAAAAAAATCAATATCTGTTGTATCATTTACATCATTCGCCATGACCGACCTCTCACTTCAACTGCCGTTGCCTCTCCCCCCCCCCCCCCCCCCCCCCCTCCCCCTCCCCTTACCTCTGCCATGGCTTACCCACCCACCTCTACTACCTACCCTCCATCCTCCAGCATACCGTGAATTCATATCCATGTATTACCGAAGAAGTTATCGGAGTTGTGAGGTCACTAAAGAGTGGTACATCATTATATGCAAAATTTTAGAATTCTTTATTAGAGAGGCTATTATTAAACATATGAGAGAAAATAAATGATATGCTGAGTGTCAGCATGGATTTCGTGTAAAAAGATCTTGTGTGACTCAACTTTTAGAAGTGATGGAAGACTTAACAAAGGAGAAAGATAAAGGAGAGAATATAGATGTATTGTATTTAGACTTTAGAAAAGCATCCGATTCAGTACCACATTAAAGACTTTTAAGAAATTAGAGTCTTATGGAATAGTAGGAAATGTACTTGGTTGGGTTATAGACTTTTTATCAGAAAGAACTCAGAAGGTAAGGATTGGTAGTTCCTTCCCTCAAAATGCTGACGTTATTAGTGGGATACCACAAGGCAGTATTTTGAGACCAGTATTATTCACGGTGTTTATAAATGATCTCCCTGTAGAATTAAAGAGTACATGTAAAATCTTTGCAGATGACACAAAACTTTGTAACTCTCCGAAATTGCATAAGGAATTACAAAAGGATATTGAAAACATTAGTACAGTGGTCTGATACTTGGAACCATATTTTAATGCAGAAAAATGTAAAGTACTTCATATTGGAAAAACAAACCACAAAAGGATTATATATATGAAAATTGGAGACAAGGACATAAAAGAAAGACCCAGGTGTGACTTTTGACAAAAAAATTGCTATTTGACAATCACATTGTGAATAGTATTAATAAGGCTAACAGAATGATTGGAATAATGAAAAGAACTTTTACATTTACAGAAAAGGACACTTTTTTACAATTATATAAGACACTAGTTAGACCTGTTCTTGAATATGGAAACACTGATTGGTACCCAATGCTAAAGAGACAATCAGAAGCTCTAGAACAGGTACAAAGAAGAGCAACCAAAATGATTCATAATATATAAAAGATTACTCATATCAGGAAAGATTAAAATATCTACAACTTCCAACACTTAAGGCAAGAAGAATAAGAGGAGACTTGATTCAAGCATATAAGATATTTAATGGAATTGATGATGTTGATAAAGCATGCTTTTTTTTGTACTCTCCAGAAAAATATTACAAGGAACAGTGAAGGTAAGATGTTAAAACAATATTCAAGAACTAATTTGAGAAAATTTACTTTTACTAACAGAGTAACCAATTTTGGAGTGTGAACTAACAGCTAACATCAAACGTGCACCTAGTATTAATCTTTTTATGAACCTCATAGATAAACATGAAGTATTAACTAAAATAAAATATGAATTTTGATGGATATAGGATTGAGCTAGCCTACGACCGGACCAACGGTCACGAAAAAAAAAAAAAAGGTACATGGATACAGAAGGGGCGTAAAAAGCCTAATTAGGCTAAGTTGTTTTTAACACTAAATCCTGATCCTGATCACCTGGCTATGGTGGAATGAAGTACAGTGAAACAAAGAAGAAACTAGAAAAAACAAAAACAACTACCTCTCCACTGCCATTTCAACACCTATTGGAGAAACAGAAAAATTCCAGCGGACTGAAAGCACGCTGCAATCTTCTCTACCTCCAAAGAAAGGAAGTGATGGAATGATTATTGGATTATTTATGGCGCTTATTAATCTTAAATCATAAGCCCTAAGCGCTTGCAAATACAGAAAAGGTTAAAGAAAAACATAAATGAAACCAGTAAGAAGCTGAATATTACAATAAATACCATGCATCTACAAACAAGGGTGCATATTGACACACCCACACACACGCGCACACACACATACACACGTACGCACACACGCACGCACGCACACACACACACACACACACACACACACACACACACACACACACTAGTCGCAGAATCAGTTTGATGGGCAAGGGAAGGAAGGGGAAGAAAGAACTGCTATTGATAGGTGAAAAGGGTTTTTTTTGAGAGATGCCTTAAGTAAGACAGAGAGTTTGAACTACGCAAAGACATTGGGAGTTTAAAAAAAAAAAAAAAAAAAAAAAAAAACGTGCCCTTAAAAGAAAACGAACGATCGCCATGGGTTTTAGTTTGAAATCTAGGGATTTGGAGCAGAGCGTTGTCTGTAGAAGAACGCAACTGCCTGGAAGGAACAGAGATGAAGGAGATCAGAAAGGAGGGAGGAAGCTAAGCCATTCAAAGATTTAAAACAGAGTAAGGACAGTTTGTAGTCTATTCGTTTTTCAACCGGCAGCCAGTGAAGAGAAAGACGTAAGGGAGTGACATGAGAAGATCTGGGTAGTCTAAGAATCAAACGAGCAGCATTGTTTTGTACTTTCTGGAGATGACTGAGACGATTCTGGGGACAGTCAGCTGGAACAGAATTACAGCAATCAAGTCTTGATTGAACGGAGGCCGAAACAAAGTTTTTTTGTGGCGGCATCAACAGAGAGAAGATGTCGCGCAGAACCAACGCGGCGAAGCTCAAAGTAACAGACACGGCAGACCGTGGAAACATGTTGCTGGAAGGAAAATGCTGAGCCAAGGGTAACACCTAAATTCCGTGCAGATGAAGGTATCTGAATAAGGCAATTTTCCCAATTTGATAGAATTTGGAATACAGTCAGATAATAGAAGTCTTTGGAGTGCAAAGAAGATCATTTCATTTTTTCATTGTTGAGATGAAGTTTGTTAACTGTCATCCATGATTTTATGTCCATGATACATGACTGTGCTTTGGATTGCAGAAGGCAGCTGAGAGATGTCACTGGATATGTAAATCTGATTGTCGTCTGAAAAGCAGTGGTGAGACAGGTTATGATGGTCAACAATGTCGGAGACTGGATGGGTGTAGAGTACGAGAAGGAGAGGCCCAAGACGGATCCCTGGGGAACTCCGTACTGGAGAATTGCTGCTTTATCAGAAATACCGAAAGTGTCGTGCAGACGAGACAAAAGAATTGAGTAATCAATGGTGTCAAAAGCAGTAGATAAGTCAAGAAGAGAGTGCATAGATACTTGATTATCATCGAGGGCCAATAAGAGATCATTCATAGTTTTCAGGAGAGCAGTTTCTGTACTGTGGCCAGAACAATAAGCAGACTGTAAAGGGTAGAGGGGGTTGTTGCAGTGTAGATGATTGCGAAGTTGAAGAAGGACAATCTTTTCAATGCGTTTAGAAAGAAAAGGTAAATTAGAAACAGGCCTGTAGTTTTTAAGATTATCAGCATCAAGCGAGGTTTCTTAAGCAAAGGTCTAAGAACTGCAATTTTGAAGCAACTCGGATCAGCCAGATGACCATCGACCCATCTCGCATCTACCATCACTTGTTAAGATCTGCATGAAGCTGCAGCAAAGCAGGGTGCTTCCATGTATTGTGACGATTCCGTGGATTGTGATTCTCTGTTAAGCCCACCTCACTACACCCGTTAACATTCAGAATGTCCCGTGACTTGTGGCTCTCCGATGGGCCTTCAGGCGTGCAAGGACAGGTGAACATCCAAACCGTTCTGGAAACACGATTTCTGAATCACACGAGCATTTGCATGAAGCGCCAGACGTGCGTCACTATCCACTGCGGCTGTCTGAAGAGGGTTGGGGAGCCAAGTATCGCACTGAACAAGTGAAGCTGGCAGTGCCACGTGGAGCCATCCCCATAGACCTCATGGAGACGCCCATCCACGACCTCGGCTGCCAGGTCCACCAAACAGGGTCAGCGGCCAGGGACCTGCAGGTGCCAGGTCCACCCAACAGGGTCAGCGGCCAAGAACCTGCAGGTGCCAGTCCACCCAACAGGGTCAGCGGCCAAGGACCTGCAGGTGCCAGGTCCACCCAACAGGGTCAGCGGCCAAGGACCTGCAGGTGCCAGGTCCACCCAACAGGGTCAGCGGCCAAGGACCTGCAGGTGTCAGGTCCATCCAACAGGGTCAGCGGCCAAGGACCTGCAGGTGTCAGGTCCATCCAACAGGGTCAGCGGCCAAGGACCTGCAGGTGTCAGGTCCATCCAACAGGGTCAGCGGCCAAGGACCTGCAGGTGTCAGGTCCATCCAACAGGGTCAGCGGCCAAGGACCTGCAGGTGTCAGGTCCATCCAACAGGGTCAGCGGCCAGGGACCTGCAGGTGTCAGGTCCATCCAACAGGGTCAGCGGCCAAGGACCTGCAGGTGCCAGGTCCATCCAACAGGGTCAGCGGCAAAAGACCTGCAGGTGTCAGATCAACCAACAGAGTCAGAGGCCAAGGACCTGCAGGTGCCAGGTCCACCCAACACGGTCAGAGGCCAAGGACCTGCAAGTGCCAGGTCCACCCAACACGGTCAGCGGCCAAGGACCTGCAGGTGGAGTGCTATACAAATTCAGTCTACAAGATCGTTTGCCCCCCTCCTCGTCAGTAACAAGATCGATTCCTTGACTGTAATGGCTGTTTTCAAGATAAACTTTAAGGTGAAGGTCAAGCGCATTTGAAACCGAAAAAAAAAAAAAAATAATGAGACACTAGACTGTTTAAATTGCGCGCACGCGCGTGTATGCGTGCGTGTATGCGTGCGTGCGTGCGTGCGCGCGCGCGCGCGCGCGCGCGCGCGTGTGTGTGTGTGTGTGTGTGTGTGTGTTTGTGTGTGTGTGTGTGTGTGTGTGTTTCTTTTATTCAAAAATATTGTTAGGTCTATGTATGTCGGGCCAGATGATGTTTACTTCCTTTCGACTCCTAGAACAAGACTTTGGTGATGGGGTGCTATGTATCTTTTTCCTTAGTCCTCGGTTGGTTCCTGAAGCACGCTGTTTATCCGAATAGCAGCTCTGTCCATCAAAATCATTAAAATACCGATGTACGCTCACGTTCGCGCCCGCACGTGCGTGTGTATGTATGTGCGTGTGTGTGTGTGTGTGTGTGTGTGTGTGTGTGTGTGTGTGTGTGTGTGTGTGTGTGTGTGTGTGTGCGTGCGTGCGCGCGCGCGCGAGCGCTTATGTGCTGTTTTATAGATAAGATGTGTTCTCTCTCTCTCTCTCTCTCTCTCACTATTTCAATTTCACGTCAGTAAAACTGAAACCACACCAACCCAACCATTCGACCATGTAGTCGATGATCCATCTTCAAAACAACTCGTTTAAGCAACCCGTCAGCCAACCAACCAACCAACCCACTAACCAGCCAACAAACACACCGCGCGCATGAAACGACAAACCGATTTATCGGCCGGCCAGCCAGCCAGTCAACCAGTTATCCAGCCAGTCAACCAGTTAGCCAGTCAGTTAGCCAGCCAGTCAACCAGTCAGCCAGCCAGTCAACCAGTTAGCCAGCCAGTCAACCAGCCTACCAGCCTGCGAACCCACAGCTGATCACACGAACAATGGGATCATTCCACGGAAGGGACTTAGACACCCACCTTCTTTTGAACACGTCACGACGTGTCCTCATAAAGCCTAAAATGGACAAATTCTCTGCAGAACTTCGAGTCATCACCCCAGACCCCTGACGGAAAGCACCATCAGATGACCCCGGGCCATCCAGTTCGCCCTCAGGCAGTTCACCCCTCTCCTGCTCCTTTGAGCTCGGTGTGTGGTACCAGAAGCCACTGGAATGAATACATTCTCCACAGAACCTCGAGTCATCACCCCAGACCCCTGACGTGAAGCATCACCAGATGATCCAGGGCCATCCAGTTCGCCCTCAGGCAGTTCTCCACTCCTCTCCTGCTCCCCTGGGACGATCTAGGGGCATCTAGTTCGCCTTCAGAAAGTTCTCCATTCCTCTCCTGTTCCCCTGGGTTCGGTGTGAGACTGGAAGCCACTGGAATGGACACATTCTCCACAGAACGTCCCAGTCCCCTGACGTGAAGCATCACCAGACACCCCAAGCTATCCAGTTCGCCCTCAGCCTTTTCTCCACTCCTCTCCTGCTGCCCTGTGGACGATCCAGGGGCATCCATTTCGTCCTCAGCCTGTTCTCCGCTCCTCTCCTGCTGCCCTGGGGACGATCCAGGGGCATCCAGTTTGCCCTCAGCCTGTTCTGCACTCCTCTCCTGCTGCCCTGGGGACGATCCAGGGGCATCGAGTTTGCCCTCAGCCTGTTCACCCCCCCTCCTGTTCCCTTGGGTTCAGTGTGGGACAGGAAGCCACTGGAACGGACACTTTCTCCACACAAAATGTCCAGTCATCACCCCAGACCCCTGACATGAAGCATCACCAGACAACCGCGAGCTATCCAGTTCGCCTTCAGCCAGTTCTCCACTCCTGTCCTGCTGCCTGGGTTGGACGTGGGACCTGAAGCCATTTCCACTTCGTCGGAAGGCGACTCCTCTCCCGATGGGCACAATCTTGGTACCTCGGAGGGTGTTTCAGAGCCTGAGCTTTTGCCGGAATCTGGCAGGCCTTGTTTGTCGTAGGCAAGCTGACCGCTGCTACTGCTAGCCAAGGCTGACATTTGCGGACTGGACACCTCGACTAGTGTGTCATGACCGGAGCCTTGCGATGCTGCGTCTTGAGTTGAACTGGAAGACACTGGTGTATAACGCAGCACGGGTTTACAGGAGTTCTGGTCAAGAGGCTGCTTTTCGGGGTCGTGTCCACAATCTGAAGAATCACATGGAATGGTCGGCCTTTCTCGCGGCAGTTGTTCAGCAGAGCTTATATTTCCTATCTGTGATCTTTGACTGGAGTCAACAGATTCGAATTTAGTGTCCATTTTCCCAGATGTTACGTGGTCAGCAGAGCACGCACCTGTCTTTCTGGAGTCAGAACTGGGTTGTGTGCCTTTTCTGGGAGGCTGTGGTTCAGGGCTGTTCATCAGGTCAGAGGTATCATCTGCAGCGCGCAGCGTTTCCAGATCTTGTTGTCCAAAGGAATGCATCTCTGTGACACTGGAATAAAGTCCCTCCAGTGGAGCGTCCGCTTTGACATGGCAAGGGCAGACTGGAAGTTCTGGAGACTTGGAGAGAAAGCCCGTCGGGTGTGGCACCTGATTGTGCTATCTGCTGTCCCCTGCAGCACAGCTGGCAGAAAAAAAATGGTGCCAAACATGAAGTAAAACAAACACACACACACACACACACACACACACACACACACACACACACACACACACACACATATTTCTATATCTGTCTGTCTGTCTGTCCGCCGCAAACCACAGCACACAAATGAACATTTTCGTTCGTCCAAATGTTCGGCAATACCAATTTATTGTCAGAGGAGCACTCTGTCTTGGTAAGTATGCGCGTGTCGAAAGTGACTCGCTGTCAGACTGACCAGATGCACGCTCACACGTGGTGTCCAGAGCTTCAGTACCGTTACTCTGCACACTGTAACGTGAACTGGGAGAGCTTTGGAGAAGGGGGCGGAAGAGAGATGAAAAAGAGGGGGTGGAGACTGGAGGTGGGAGCAGGATGGGAGGCCATTGCCTTCGATTTCCTCTTGTACCTCACACAATCTGCAATTTCCGACCGCCCAAGGAACTAAGGATAGGGGGCGGGGGGGGGAGAGAGAGAGAGAGAGAGAGAGAGAGAGAGAGAGAGATGCCGTGTTTTGCCCGCTGTGATGACAGGTGTGACCCGGAGGTATTCTCAGGTCACTGCTGAACTGAAAAGGAGTCCGTGCCAGCCTCCCAGCAGATCCTCTCTTCATCTTCATCTCTCTTCGTTATCTGCGTTTTTACTTTATTCATTTATTCATTGATTCATTGATTTGTTTATTTATTTTGTGAATATAGTTGGTAGTTAAGTTAAAGAAGAGAGGTTGTGTGTGGTGTGGAAGATGGATGTACGCTGAAATTGAAATGCTGCAACTGAAAAAGCTGACTTTCTTCGTTGCTGTCAGACCTGAAATTACAGCATACCTTTGTGTGCAAGTGTGTGCGTACCGTGGGTTTGGTGGTTGACTGATTTTTCCCGGTTGTCTGGATCACCAAATCAAGCACTTCATCATCGCCACAGTAAAGTCAGGACTGATCGTGACTGCTATCCGGTAAAACCCTTCGCCCTTCCCCCCTGCTCGCCCCGAGTCATCGTCATAGAGAGACATTGATATTGGATGTTGAGAGAGAGAGAGAGAGAGAGAGAGAGAGAGAGAGAGAGAGTTCATACCTCATCTTGATTCGACATGATATACTGCTTAATTTTCGTACTTGATTATTTTGTTCTGACAGCCACGTCAGTTAGACCTTCACTGACCAGAGCTTCACTGACCAGAGCTTCACTGACCAGAACTTCACTGACCAGAGCTTCAGTCTTAGCGGGAACAGTCTGGACTGGTTAGTTGTTGACCAGCCCACAAACTCCTTTGAAAAGCGAGCTGACACAAAAACAAACAGCTGGGATAAACTACAGGGGTGTTGGTCGTTTCTTACTCCAGCTCCTTGAACAGATGTCACCGAGTGAAAGTCACCGAGTGACAGTGAACAGATGTCACCGACAGTGAACAGATGTCACCGAGTGACAGTGAACACATGTCACAGAGTGACAGTGAACACATGTCACAGAGTGAAAGGGAACGGCCCGATAGTCACAGCGGGGAATAGCATTATGTGACATACCCCGCAGGGGGGAACGCCCCCCCCGAGACATTCACGTCTTTAAAAAAAAAAAAAAAAAAAAAGGGGGGGGGGGATAAAAGACATGAAAATACAACAAAAAAAAAAATAAATAAATAAACGAACAGATCAATAAAAGCTAGTTTCTTATCACAGTCCCATGACATTAAGAGCCTGGGACAGGGAACGATCTTGACGCCTGGGCAGTGACCTTAGTGTGACCTCTCCACTGTCTCAGTTTCAGTTTCATCAAGGAGGCGTCACTGCATGCGGACTAGTCCATATATACGCTACACCACATCCGCTAAGTTTGAGACCACACAACGCATGATTTGAAGCTGATGGATATACGAATTAACAACAAAGATGAGACAAATGAAGAAGCGGGGTCTCGTGGCTACGACTCAGAGAATGTCTGACTTAACGCATTAGCTCAACGCGCTTGTCAGACCTTGAGTGCCTACCCACCGTACCCACCGTTTTTTTTTTTTTTTTTTTTAATGTGGATGTGCACGTGTATGTGTATGATGTGTGGGCATGGGCCTATGTGTGTGCGTGGGTGCATATGTGTGTGTGTGTGTGTGTGTGTCCACTGACCTTTGCCCACAGTCACGCCAAACAAGGCAGAGCTGCCTAGACTCGTCCAGTCCTTTAACAAAGTTCAACTCAGTGTCGGAAAACCGGGTCTGGATCTGGATCTGGATCTGGCTGTATACGTTGCTGAACCAACTTGATTATATTGCGTCGGAAAACCGGGAGAGCGCAAAACAACAACAACAACAACAACACAACAACAACAACAAAAACCATTTCAACACTTATGTTTTATTCCAGATTTAAAAAACTACTATCAGTTCCAAGAAGTTTTTGTTTGATCCGTCTTTCGTCTCCCATCGAATTGCCCCGTGAATACTTCTGAAGAAGTCAACACTCTGTTTGAATCGTAAAAGAACTGTATTTCCCTATACCTCCCTGTGCTAACCCCCCTCAGTTCACTCCTTCACTTTTCACCTCGGTCTGTCCAATGTTGATGTCTCCTCCTCTTCTCCTCTTCTCTACTGTTACATTGTTTCCGTGTTTGTCGTTTGTTTCTTCTTGCGTGTGTTCATTTGTTTGACTTTTTTTTTCTCCCCATCACCAGTTTTTGTTTCTTTTTTGTACTCTATATTGTTCGATTTTTTTTGTCTGTCCTTTTTTTTTTTTTTTTTTTTTTTTTTTTTTGCCTTTGTTTCTCTGACTCCGGGCCACATCATAATCTCTTAAGCTCCCCCCCCCCCCCCCCCTCTACTCTACATACATACATACATACATACATCCTGAGCGTCTTTACGTTTTCAACTTGACTGAACTGATAGTTTGTTTTCATATGCGGATTTTCTTTTTCGTGTTCTCCTGTTTTTTGTTTCTTCAATTCTGCTACAAGACATTGCAGTTTCGGTCACACTATTAGGCTATATATTTTTCATTATATCTGTCATTTTCATTTTATTGACTATATGTTGACACTCTCTCTCTCTCTCTCTCTCTCTCTCTCTCTCTGATTTTGTGTTCCGCTCTCTCCTCCCTCCCTAGCTAAGCTATTGTGCCTCTCGATTTCTTCGTTTCTTTTCTTTTCTGTTTCTCTCCCCCCCCCCCCCCCCCCCCCCCCCCCCCCTTTTTTTGTTCTTCTCTGCCCCCTCCCTTTTTTTTTCTGTTCTTTCTTTTTGTTCAGGGGATGTGAGAAGTTCATTGCCATATGTTCGCTCTCTTTGAATTTCTCGGGACGCTAACGTACGTATCTCCTTCCAGTGGCCACAGTGCCTTCTTACCCGTGCAAGGCGAGATGCAGGCAGTTATATAACACACACACCGCGCGTCTTGCTATAGATGTAGGCAGTTATATAACACACACACCGCCGTCTTGTTATAGATGTAGGAGGTTATTAAATAACATACACACCGCCGTCTTGCTATATAAATACGTAGGAGGTTATATAACACACACCGCCGTCTTGCTATAGATATAGACAGTTATATAACCCACACCGCCGTCTTGCACGTCTCCCCCTCCCCACCCCCCCCGCATCCCACCCCGCCCCATCCCCCGCCTTGGCCTCCCTCTGATCCTGTTGTGCCCCTCACCCACACTCCCCGTCCTCTCTCCAGCCAGCCTCCATTCTGGAAAGAGGTAGCTGATGACAGATCGACTGAATTACACTCTTTTGTTCAAAAGTCAGTTACATTAATTTTCTTTTAAATTTTCCCCACATTGTTGTCACGTGTTCTTAAACAAGTCGTAAGTGGCTTTGCATTAGCATTCTTGATATCCTGAGTGTGTCACGCGCTCAGATGACAACAGTACTACGTCTGATGTCAATTCTGCAACTGTGGACTTGGCCATCATAAGTCTACACTGGTTGTTGCTCTTGTGGTCGGTGTATGAGATCGCGAGTCTAACAGGTTCTCGTTACCCCTTGGATTTCACACAACGTCATTCGTGTTCAGTATACTGGTTCAAGGCGTACAGGTTCTGTTCCAGTTTAGTCCTTGAACCCATTCCAGAGTGGCTTCCCTTTGACGCCGTATGTCCTTGAAGCAGACGGCGTTGAGCTTCGAGGCCACTGGTGAAGTCAGGGCTCAATTACAAGAGGAAAATGGTGCAGTTCAAAAATCCCAATCATACTCGAATATTTGTGATCTTTCTGACAGCACTGGGAGTGGGACGTATTTTTTTCGCCGACGCTGTATCGAGCATTTTACTTGCCGAGTAAGCTGCAAAGAGAACGTCAACTCAATAAAGAGAAAGAAGAGAAGGCGACATCGGGTAGGTACATTTTACAGTGAAGTGTAAACGCTAGAAACAATGCAGGTTTTCTTCCCCCTTTCCTTGTAATAAAGCATTCTAAGTCAACATCAGACTGCGCTTACTTGAAGTGGCACCAGAGTGGTCTTCAATCTTCAAATGAAACGCCACCTCGTCTCCATAGACTTTATCACACACACACACACACACACACACACACAGAGTTGTTGACAGGTGCAGTGCTATTCAGCCTCCACCTATAGCCCCCAGCACACCTTAGTGCAGTGCCCAGGTGCACAAGCTGCCTCATGCAACTTTGAAAAAGAATAAGCACACTCCTACCAAAACAACACAAGGACTGGAAGGCCTCTACAGAGAAGGCACTATTGTTGTGTCCACGCAGGCCGACACTTCCATTCTGGAATAGCTCTGGGAAAGATCTGTTGCCAGTGTCAGTGTATACGGTCCTTTAGAATGGAATTTCACAGGGCATCAGATAGGATTAGCAGGGTTTGTATCTGTCATGACTGTTAGTGGAGAGATCCTTTGAGCTGATGAATGTTCATCCATGGTGGGATTTGTTTTTAAGGCAATCCGCGTTGCTTTTTCTCTCTTTGTAGCCAGGGTTGGCCATTTCAGGGTCTGCAGAGTCTTTGCCATACTGCATGGATGTGTGTGAAATCGATGGAGACCCACCAGCCTGCTCAGTGTTGCACCCATACAAGGGTTTGATGTCATTCACGTTGTAGGGATTCCATGCTGGAGTTGATGTCATTCACGTTGTAGGGATTCCATGCTGGAGTTGATGTCATTCACCTTGTAGGGATTCGATGTTGGAGTTGATGCCATTCACCTTGTAAGGATTCCATGCTGGAGTTGATGCCATTCACCCTGTAGAGATTCCATGCTGGAGTTGATGTCATTCACGTTGTAGGGATTCCATGCTGGAGTTGATGTCATTCACGTTGTAGGGATTCCATGCCAGAGTTGATGGCATTCACCTTGTAAGGATTCCATGCTGGAGTTGATGTCATTCACCTTGTACTTGTAGGGATTCCATGCTGGAGTTGATGTCATTCACCTTGTAGGGATTCCATGCTGGAGTTGATGTCATTCACGTTGTAGAGATTTCCATGCCAGAGTTGATGTCATTCACCTTGTAGGGATTCCATGCCAGAGTTGATGTCATTCACCTTGTAAGGATTCCATGCTGGAGTTGATATCATTCACGTTGTAGGGATTCCATGCTGGAGTTGATGTCATTCACCTTGTAGGGATTCCATGCTGGAGTTGATGTCATTCACGTTGTAGGGATTCCATGCTGGAGTTGGTGTCATTCACCTTGTAGGGATTCCATGCTGGAGTTGATGCCATTCACTTTGTAGGGATTCCACGCTGGAGTTGATGTCATTCATCTTGTAGGGATTCCATGCTGGAGTTGATGCCATTCACCTTGTAGGGATTCCATGCTGGAGTTGATGCCATTCACTTTGTAGGGATTCCATGCTGGAGTTGATGCCATTCACTTTGTAGGGATTCCATGCTGGAGTTGGGCGCTGCATACATGATAAGGCATAGGCCTTGTAGGTGACTGTTTCAAGGTAAAGTAATGTTGCTTATAGCCCAGCCGACCGCAAAGGGCCACATCAGGGCTGCTGTTTCAAGGACTCATTCCCCAGTGTTGATAGCAGGTGTAGTTCCCCTTTATGATTAGCCAGATGTTCCGCTGTTGGTGGTCAAGGACTGGTATTTTGACTATTTTTTAATTTGATTGTGTGTTTCATCACCAAATATTTTTTCTTCTTTCCTCCCTCTCCCCTTCATTTTGCAATTATTTGGCTGCACATTCAAACTGAAACAACACATATAAAGTGTTCAAAAAGAGTAAAATGTAAAAGTGTTCAAAAAAAAGTAAATGCATTTTACCATTGTTTGAATGTTTATGACGTGGCTGAACAAATCTCTCATTAGGCTGTCACATTGAGAAAAAATCAGAGAAAAATGTCTAGGTAACTTGTGACCAAAACTATTTGAGGTTAAGCAGTGTTTCTTCTGTATTAAAAAAAACCCAGATGATTAAAAAAAAATATAATAACCCGATTTGTTAAATATCTTAAAAGTTGCAACTTTGTTCCTGTGGAGTCGCATGAAAATAATGGTACCAGTGTAGAATCTTACTTTGAACAGTTTTCACAAGTCTTGTCCTCATTTTGACGGACAAAAGATTTTTGTCTGCGACCTGACAGTTCAGTGTTGTATGGTTCTGTGCAAAAGTTCTGTGTCTCTCACTCGCTGTATTCATAGGAGTGTGATTTTGTTTATTTGTACTCAAGTATGTGTATAACTGTGTGTATACATGTATGATATGCATAGTGCATTTGTTTGTATAGATGAATGATTTTGAGTGTGTCAGATACTAGGAGAAAACAGGAGAAATTATAAGGAATGTGACTGTAATTTGTTTTTTTTTTTCATATTTTAGTTTGAGTAAGCCATGAGTTTCAAAGTGCTGAATTTTCTTCTAGCTTTATTCCGTCAGCAGGTGGACATCCATGGCATTGGGATATGGATTTTGGAAACAGGAAACAACTGATGAGCCAAGTAAAGTGCTTTGAAGATCAAAGTTTAGTCATGTAAATTTGTTTTGCTAATTACATTATTATCATCATAAACAGAATGAACTCGGCACCAGAGAAGGAAAACATGTTAAACAAACACAACTGCGGCAGTTCCTTTTAGAAATAGAGTGTGCCTGTTTTCAGTTGGCTACTGATATGTTCTGACACTTCCATACTCTTCATTACATTCAAGAATTATGTGCAATAATGAGTGAGTGTTAAAATTGTGCTATAAGCAGTGGAAAAGTACACATTTGATCAGATACTGTGATGGATATTTTGCTTGTATGCAGTGATGTTTTTACATTACACACAAAAGAATCAGAGAAACAACACACAACTGCGTCAAATTTCATGTTTAGATTCAAGTGACCAGGTCAAGGTTGCATGAGCTGTCAATACAGACAAGACTATGTCATGACAGTGTGTTTATAAGAGCTGCTGTGCAGCAGCGTGTTTTCAGCTGGCCTTAATCGCACTTCCATCAAAGTCAGAAAAAACATTTTCATTTACTACTGACCGTTCACATTGCAAAACATCACTCTGTCATTTTAACAAGTAATGTTTACTATTTGTACAGCTCAGTTTTGATTTTGTCAAAAGTATGAGTGAATTTGTAGGACACAGTTGAATGGGAAAAAAAAAAAGCAAAATGCACAACTACAAGATTGTATGCATATACTTTTTTTTCATTTCTTGAAACAAAGGCATCATGCATCACATAAAACCACCACATAAACCCAGAGTTTTGTGTGAGTGGGTTAACAGCCCACTGAATTTGGATTCGAGTGAACATTTCTCCCATTTACCTTGTATCATGAACAGTTACATTTCATATCAAAGCTAGTTCTATGACAAAAAAATGATTGTACTGACTGGGTGTGTGTGTGTGTGTGTGTGTGTGTGTGTGTGTGTCTTTGACTAAGAATGAGAAGCTGGAATAAACAGGGAGGAATTTGGTCATTATCATTATATGTTTCTTTGACTGCTTTTGTATGTCATTGAGTCGCTGTGGGCAGTCACCGCTCTGCTGTGATGTACAGTCAACTTGGACTGTACAAACTGTCCATCATGGAGTCACTATGGGCAGTCACCGCTCTGCTGTGATGTACAGTCAACTTGGACTGTACAAACTGTCCATCATGGAGTCACTGTGAGCAGTCACCGCTCTGCTGTGATGTACAGTCAACTTGGACTGTACGAACTGTCCATCATGGAGTCACTGTGAGCAGTCACCGCTCTGCTGTGATGTACAGTCAACTTGGACTGTACGAACTGTCCATCATGGAGTCACTGTGAGCAGTCACCGCTCTGCTGTGATGTACAGTCAACTTGGACTGTACAAACTGCCCGTCATGGAGTCACTATGAGCAGTCACCGCTCTGCTGTGATGTACAGTCAACTTGGACTGTACAAACTGTACATGATTTGTTGCTGTTGCTATTGTCTGTTTTTTTTTTGTTTTGAAGCAAGTTTTATGATATGAAAATACTTTATTTTCTCTGTGTGTGTGTATGTGTGTGTGTGTGTGTGTGTGTGTGTGTGTGTGTGTGTGTGTGTGTGTGTGTGTGTGTGTGTGTGTGTTTTTGGTCTTTTGTGTTTAACAGTGGCAGGAAAAGAGAAGGAAAAGACAACTGGCCAGTGATGTTGTCCGCCTCGAGGCATGCTGTCAGTCTGTAGACCAGCCTTGTTGGAACGATGGAGGGAGGAGAGGGTGACGCTGTCAGTCTGTAGACCAACCTTGTTGGAACGATGGAGGGAGGAGAGGGTGACGCTGTCAGTCTATTGACTAGCCTTGTTGGAACGATGGAGGGAGGAGAGGGTGACGCTGTCAGTCTGTTGACTAACTTTGTTGGAAGGATGGACGGAGGAGAGGGGGTGACTTTTTTTTTTTTGCTTTCACACTTTCTCTGGCCCATGGACTTTATTGTGGATTATCAGTGGAATCAAGTTCATGGTGGTGGCAAACTGCACTGTTTGCTTGGACTTTGACTGTCAGGGTGTGAACAGACACTGTGAGAAAAGAACATTCTAGATATGATCTCAGAAGCTAAGAGGTGTACACACTGTGAGAAAAGAACATTCTAGATGTGATCTAAAAGAGAGAGGAGGTGTACACGCTGTGAGAAAAGAACATTCTAGATGTGATCTTTCTGAGAGGAGGTGTACACACTGTGAGAAAAGAACATTCTAGATGTGATCTGAGAAGAGAGGAGGTATACACACTGTGAGAAAAAAAACATTCTAGATGTGATCTAAGAAGATACAAGGTATACACACTGTGAGAAAAGAACATTCTAGATGTGAGCTGAGAAGCTAAGAGGTGTACACACTGAAAAAAGAACATTCTAGATGTGCGCTGAGAAGGTAAGAGGTTATCTTGACTGTGGGGGAGTGGTGATGTGCTGCTGAAATGATGAGGAAGCAGTTTGAATATTGTAGTTTACCGAATGTACCTAGTATGATTTTAAGTTTTGAGTTATTTTGCATTCTGGTTTGATCTTTCAGGAATGAAATGAACATGTTTTGAAAAAACATAAGCATGAATTTGAGCTAAGAACAGAAATATATGGATACGATTAAGACCCCGAGAAGTCTTTTGCATTGAATTGGATGTAGATTAGGGTAGAAAGCTGATAGGTATTTCTCATTCCAACCTGAGGACTTTACCTTTCCATTCCAGGGCTTAGATATCACAGCCACTCCCATCTCACAGTCTCAGTTTTTCACCACATATTATGTTGATTCTTGAGTCCATATGACCTCTGTAAACATAGTACAGGTGATGTGTCATAACTCCAGGCATCCATTCCCATCAAAGGATAGCCCCATTGCAATCTGTGATTTGCAGTGACATCAATCGCGCATGGGGAAACAAACTGTAAGATTTCTATAGCTTGGAAAGAAACAAAATCATGATGAACAGCTGCACTGAACAACTTCTGTCATTTGGAATGGACAGACATTAGAAGTGAACAGTTGTGAACATCTGGAGTCCACATTGGGCAAAGACAGCAGATTAGCAAAGAGATAAAAACAAGACTCAGGTTGGCCACATCTGTCTAGACAAGACTCGGTGTGATCTGGAAGAGCAAAAAGATCAGCTTTCCAATGAAGCTGAAGTCTGTAAGTTCTTTGTTGTCTCTGATCACCTGTAGGTGTGGGAAACCTGGACATTTACAGCTCTCCTGGTGAAAAGAATTCAGGTATTTTTATACAAGTGCTTTAGGAAACATCTGCATATCCTGTACACAGAGCACAGTACGAACTAATATGTAAAGCATATAAGTCACAAAACATGCAGGCAAGCAGCAAGAACCACCACTCCTTACAACAGTCAAACTCTGGAAACTTGGTTAGACTGTGTCTTTAACCACAGTGTTTTACCCCAGACCATCCTCCAGGGCACTGCAGAAGGCAAACATGGCAGAGGCAGACAGAGGAAATGCTGTCCCAAACCATCCAATTCTGTGGAAAAAAAAAAATTAGCACAAAATGGTTGAACTGGTAAGAGTTAAACAACATTCTTATTGAGGAGTGCAAATAGGAAGTATGGTTGAGAATTTTGAGAATTATGAGTTAAATTTTCATAACAGTGAGACAAGACGTTTGAAATGGTGTGACTGGGTTTACACCAGTTTTCAGTTTTAACAATGCAATATGGATCCAAAGAAAATAAAGGAATTTGAACAGGAGAATGTGCCATAGTATTGAAAAGTTGTATTGAAAGGTGTTTGTATTGATGCCATTGCTTTTTTCACACAGGAGAAAGTGATTTTTTGGTATCACTATCTTTTGCTGTCATATAAATGGTACATTGAACAAGTTCCATTACTCCACTGGCCTTCAGATGTTCACTGTAACTGGCTTGGGGTGTCTCCATGGTCCAGTGGTGAAAGTAAGAGAGATGATCTTTCAGTCTGGTCAGTCATGAGGATCCTATCAACATCAGGGGTCACATGTGTGGTTATATGACCCACTGGTTGAAATCAGTGTGGTTATATACCCACTGGTTTGAATCAGTGTGGTTATATGACCACTGGTTTGAATCAGTGTGGTTATATATGACCACTGGTTTGAATCAGTGTGGTTATATGACCACTGGTTTGAATCAATGTGGTTATATGACCACTGGTTTGAATGAGTGTGGTTATATGACCACTGGTTTGAATGAGTGTGCTTATATGACCACTGGTTTGAATCAATGTGGTTATATGACCACTGGTTTGAATCAGTGTGCTTATATGACCACTGGTTTGAATCAATGTGGTTATATATGACCACTGGTATGAATCAGTGTGGTTATAGGACCACTGGTTTGAATCAATGTGGCAATATGACCACTGATTTGACTCAGTGTGGTTATATGACCACTGGTTTGAATCAATGTGTGTGCATGCGTGGGTCCGCATCGCCTGCATGTACATGCATATGAATGAGAGAGTGGTCGTGTGTGTGTGTATGTGTGTGTGAGAGAGAGAGAATATGCATGAATCTTCTCATTGTATATATGCTTTATATGTTTTAATGGACTGTGAGCTAAATAAATTTTAAAAGCACAAAAATTTGGGCGTTTTCCAAATGTTTATGACAGAACATTACAAAACAAACACAACTTTTTTGGGAATCAAACCACGGTGCGTGTGGGCTTCAAATTCTCGACTCTTCGACATGATCAGTGATGAAGTGCCGTAAGCAGGACGCAGACACAGAGCCAGTCAGATAAACAGGAAGCAAGGAATGCTTCACTGTGCACCCATGCAACTCCCTCTGTCATCTGGGAACGAGGCACTAATCCTGTCCTCTGTACATCTGTGGTAGGACATGGATGACTGTATGTCTTTGTCACACACTAATCCTGTCCTCTGTGCATCTGTGGTAGGACATGGGTGACTGTATGTCTTTCACACTAATCCTGTCCTCTGTACATCTGTGGTAGGACATGGGTGACTGTATGTCTTTCACACTAATCCTGTGCTGTGTACATCTATGGAAGGACATGGGTGACTATCTTTCACACACTAATCCTGTCCTCTGTATGTCTATGATAGGACATGGTGACTGTCTTTCACACTAATCCTGTTCTCTGTACGTCTATGGACATGGGTGACTCTTTGTCTTTTACACTAATCCTGTCCTCTGTGCATCTAGGGTAAGACATAGGTGACTGTATGTTTTTCACTCGCTGTTTTTACTTTTAACATCTGATAATTTTGCATGATTGCTTTAGTATTCTTTTTCTTTTTTTTTTTCTTTTGATATTGTGCACAAATAAAAACACAAACAAAAGCCATGCATATACAAAAACATAAATACACAACACACTTCTCAAACATATGCTGTTGAATGGTGTCAATAAGTGAGCAACACACACACACACACACACACACACACACACACACACACACACACACTTACCCTAGCACCATATTGTGAATTGATGGGTATATCACAATCTAAACACATGAATCTTTAGTAGCCATCAGTTATAAAACATACAAGTGTAAATTCTTCTCAAATCTGTCCACAGCCCTCATCAGCTAACCACAGTGTCTATGGCAAAATGTGTCACGTTATAATTGGCCAAAGGTCAAGCCTCCTGAAATATCGAAGTAATCAAAACAACACAACAACAAACAACAACATCAACAACAACAACTGGGATGTTTAACGTAAGGTGCTACATCATATCAATCTGTTTTCGCAAGCTACTCAATATGTCAGAACGAGCTATATAATGTGAATGTTTTATCATGACAGGCCTGTTTTAAGAGCTCCATAAGCATGTGTGTTCAGTGTTGGTACAGCTGAACATTGCCAACACTGACTTACCTTGAGTTCAAAGACTCGCTTATTGGTTCTTGTCGATCAAACATACTCTCGTATTTCAAGCAAGGGGTATGATAAGGACACAAACACAATGGCACGGAGAGAGATGGGGATGGTGGAGAGAAGGGTGGAGACTGGATCAGAGAGACAGCTGCCTTGGGTTCAGGTATGAAGAGGACAAGCCTGTGTTGAAAAAAGAAGAGATCACATGCTTCTGTCACTTAGCTGTTTTATACTGTGCGTGTGCCAGGTTTTCTTTGTCAACTGTATTAATGTCGGTGCTTTTCTGTGCTGGCCTTGTTCCAGGTTTTCTTTGTCAACTGCATTAATGTCAGTGCTTTTGTGCTGGCCTTGTTCCAGGTTTCTTTGTCAACTGCATTATTATGTCAGTGCTTTTCTGTGCTGGGCTTGTGCCAGGTTTTCTTTGTCAACTGCATTAATGTCAGTGCTTTTCTGTGCTGGGCTTGTGCCAGGTTTTCTTTGTCAACTGCATTAATGTCGGTGCTTTTCTGTGCTGGGCTTGTGCCAGGTTTTCTTTGTCAACTGCATTAATGTCAGTGCTTTTGTGCTGGCCTTGTTCCAGGTTTTCTTTGTCAACTGTATTAATGTCGGTGCTTTTTTGTGCTGGCCTTGTTCCAGGTTTTCTTTGTGAACTGCATTAATGTCGGTGCTTTTGTGTGCTGGACTTGATCTAGGTTTTGTCAGCCGTATTTATATCTGTGTGTCATTGGTGACCTTAGTTTTATTTGACTCTTTCATTCCCCCTTTTTATCCCCCCCTGCCCCTGTTTTTTGGGGTGGTGGGGTGGGGAGGGTGGTGTCAAAATTTTGACTGATCCAGTCACAAAGGTCAATGTATTGGTAACCTCTAATATGAGAAAACAAGGGAGACCATTTGATTTGTTGATTTTATATGGTTTCACTTGATTGCTACACACACACACACACACACACACACACACACACACACACACACACACACACACACACACACACACACACACACACACACACACACACACACACGCGCGCACACACACACACACACACACACACACACACATGGGCAATCAAAACTGGATAATTACTCATGTACAGAGAAGGTCTGTCAACATCCGATGGAAATAGTTATAATGGTACATTGTACAAATCACGTAAATGGAATGTGCATGTGCATGCAATATGCTTGTGTCATACTGAATATGTGTACATTTCTCTGTACGTACACATCTCAGCTGCATCGACCAACAACAAATCAAGAATCAGTTCAGAAACAGGGAAGAACACTCATGCAGAATTACCTCCCCAGTCAACGTGCGCCATCTGTGAACAACGAACTGTGCTAACTGATAGTAACGGAGAAACATAACATGTGAATGTGGAGGCGCCTTTTGCATCGTTAGTGGGTGTTCTTTCTTTAATATGTGTGTGTGTGTGTGTGTGTGTGTGTGTGTGTGTGTGTGTGTGTGTGTGTGTGTGTTTGATGGAAAGAAAACAGGAAGAGTGAGCAATTGGGGTGTATCCCGCATCAAACGTGTTAACTTCTGAAAGAGGAATCTAATTTACCAAGTCTGGTCACTATTTACGCACCCTCGCTTGAATTACACCTCTGCCATTCCACCAAGCTTTAAACCGTTTATTCTCTTTGGAGCAACAAGTGCAACGTTATGAATTCCAGTTCCTCTGCATATTTTAAGGTGTTATTTTCATGGTGGTATTAGTGCAGTGCATGTTAGTTAGATTCCCAACTAGACAAGGAACAAGAAGGCCCACCACACAATTCCTCTGAGACAGTTGCAATGTGAAGTCACTGAGGCGGGTGTGGAGTTTACATCAGAATAGAGCAATAACTGAAGGGACAGGAAGGTAAACAGGGTGAATACTGAGAGGAGACAAAGACACCAGCTTCATCATGTTTTCATACTCTGCTTTATTTTGCCACACACACACACACACACACACACACACACATTAAAATGTACATACATACATACAGATAGACAGAGAGACAGATAGGTAGATGTATGCTTATATATACATGTGTGTGTGTGTGTGTGTGTGTGTGTGTGTGTGTGAAGTTTTCCATCAGTAATTCTTTTGACTAATTTATGTTAATTCAGTGTAACCAACAGTATGTAGCTGCAAATATAAAGTAACGTAAATCTGAAAAACAATCACATTTTCAGCAGTACGATTAAACTTCAGTTGATGGGCGTGGTTGTGTCCCCTCCCCCCTCCCCCCTCCCTTGCCATCCCTCGCACCCCACGCCCTCCTCCTCCTCCTCCTTCTCCAGCAGTAAAGTGTAAGTCACAACATTATGATCACTTAATTAATGATCTGTTTCCCCCAAATAGAGCACACCATATCCACATGGCAGTATAGGTAGGTAGGTCACAACTTTAACATCAACTGACGATCCGTTGGCATAAGTCACAGTATTATGACCAATTAATAATCTGTTTCCCCAACTAGAACACACCATATCCACATGGCAGTATGATTGATCAGTTAGGTAAGTGACAGTATTATGACCAACCAACGATCCATCTCCCCAAATAGATCACACCATATCCATATGGCAGTATGATTAATCAGTTAGGTAAGTCGCAGTATTATGACCAACCAACGATCCATTTCCCCAAATAGATCACACCATATCCATATGGCAGTATGATTGATCACTTAGGTAAATCACAGTTTTAACATCAGCTGACGATCCGTGTTCCCCAGTAAAACATGGACTGTCCACATGCCATCCTTTGACCAGTTAGCCTGGTGATCTGTTTGCCCAAGTAAACATTCACTGTCCATTGGTCAGTCAGTGGCTACAGGCTGTCCACATGGTCTATGATTCGTTCACCAGGCAGTTGTTAAAACAGAACATGTTGTCACTGAAGACCCTTCACATGGAGCTGAATGGAGCTGACGTTCAAACCGTCTGTTGTCCAGGTCATCGTCAGGGTACAGAGTGTATTGTCACTGCATCATGTCAGGGTACAGAGTGTATTGTCACTGCATCATACTGACATCTGTTGTCCAGGTCATCGTCAGGGTACAGAGTGTATTGTCACTGCTTCATGCTGACATCTGTTGTCCGGGTCATCGTCAGGGTACAGAGTGTATTGTCACTGCATCATGTCAGGGTACAGAGTGTATTGTCACTGCACCATGTCAGGGTACAGAGTGTATTGTCACTGCATCATGTCAGGGTACAGAGTGTATTGTCACTGCATCATGTCAGGGTACAGAGTGTATTGTCACTGCATCATGTCAGGGTACAGAGTGTATTGTCACTGCTTCATGCTGACATCTGTTGTCGGGGTCATCGTCAGGGTACAGAGTGTATTGTCACTGCATCATGTCAGGGTACAGAGTGTATTGTCACTGCACCATGTCAGGGTACAGATTGTATTGTCACTGCATCATGTCAGGGTACAGTGTATTGTCACTGCATCATGTCAGGGTACAGAGTGTATTGTCACTGCATCATGTCAGGGTACAGAGTGTATTGTCACTGCTTCATGCTGACATCTGTTGTCGGGGTCATCGTCAGGGTACAGAGTGTATTGTCACTGCACCATGCTGACATACTCCCACATCCGTTCAGCACAGAGCGTGGGTATAAAGACAGGCTTTGGAACTGTAACACTGTACACATTATCACATGTACACCAAACATGTCCATTAGCTCATACCATGTGGATATGAAAGTAAGACTGTAGAACTGTAACACTGTACACACGTATCACATCCACATCAAACATGTCCGTTTAGCTCATTCCATGTGGGTATGAAAGTAAGACTGTCAAACATGTCCATCAGCTCATATGTGCGTGGGAAACATGTCCATTCGCTCATATCCTGTGTGTAGGAAATAACATTGTGGGACTTAAAACTGCACACCGGTAACACCCACGTCTAGCACTTCCAGTCAGCACGCAGTTGGTTCTGAAACATGGAAATAAACTAAGAAACACTGCGCATGACAACACGCCTAGAGTAAGGTCAAGGAGGCGTCTGACCAATGGCTTCCAGGTAACTGGGCGGCCGCTCCATGTCCGTGGGGTCTGGGAGCGGAGCAGAAGGTGACACTTCAGAGATAGGCGGCAAACGCCCCGGGCCCCGGGACTGTGCTCTAGGAGGTAGTCCCATCCTGCTGCCCTGCCTCCTCCTCCAATGGGCCCAGGCTCCGGCATAGTCATGGAGCCGAAGTTCCCTGGACCTGCTGGTTCCTCCTCCGGGTGCATGGGATAAGGAAGAGGATGTTGGCCAGGAAATGGAAGAACATCCCGGCTGTAGGGGTTGGCTGGAGCCTCGCCCTGCCCCTGGATCCCGTCAGGGCCGGGGTGTTGCGGATGATGCTGGCCCTGGCCGTAGGGATAGGCGACGTCATTGGAAGACTGAGGATAGGGGCCTCCTGACTGCTGCTCTGGGCTGACTCTGCTGGCGGTGAAGGTGTTGATGGCGTTGCGGGTGAAGGCCACCATGACGATGCCAGGGGCGGTCAGGAAGAGGCTGAAGACGGACAGGGCAAAGGAATAGCCCAGGGTGCCGTCTGTGTCGCCTTTCCCTCCGTACACCGACACCCCGATCAGGCAGAAGGCAGCTGCCAAACAGGAGTCATTTTGTTCACAGCGTAAAGTGACCACATTGGTTGTGGGCTGACTCATCAGTCAATGACCAGCTCGTAAGACAAGAAGCACAAGTCAGAAAAGAAAGGAAGAGAAACAAATGGATCATGTTAATGAACTCACTGATAGTTTAGCATGAAAATAAAGGAAATAGTAGTGCTGTCGAAAACGAAGTGAAAATCAGCAAACACACACACACACACACACACACACACACACACACACACACACACACACACACACACACGCACACATCGCACACGCACACGCTCTCTCTCTCTCTCTCTCTCTCATCTCTCTCTCTCTCCTCTCTCTCTCTCTCTCTTCTTTTTTCTGTTCACACACACACACACACACACACACACACACACACACACACACACACATATATATACACACACACACACACATGCACACACACACACACACACACACACACACACACACACACACACACACACTCACAGCCAGCAGCAGTGCAGATCTCCAGCACCCGGGTCTTGCCCTGGAGGGGGCGGCAGGTGGACGGTTGAGGGAGGTGTGGGTGACACAGTGCACGAAGAGAGACACTAGCACCCCCCGCCCAGGTAGCACATCAAAGCCAGTGTCTGCATCGCACGTGTGGCTTCCATCCATCCTTTAAGTTAGTGGAAGCAAGCACGTGATCACTAATACCAGCATCATCTGAAGCATCTTGAATGAAATTTTAGGCGAAACGAGAATATGTAAACAGGAATGAGGTGTACCTCTTGAGAGTATGTGTGCTACTACCCCAGTGGGTATCACCACTAAATTTAATACTGATTGTTTGTTACTGATAGTGGTGGTAGTAATACTAATAGTGTACTGATTTTCGCTTTTTTTGTCTGATAACGCTGGTGGTAATGTTTCATTAATAACCTATAGTGATTGTTTTATTACTGATAGTGGTGGTAATAATCCTAATAACAATTTTATTATTACTGATAGTGGTGGTAGTAATCCTAATAACAATTGTTTATTACAGACAGTGGTGGTAGTAGTAATCCTAACAATGATTAAACGGACACTCAGGAGAGTGTAGACCTCCGTCAACCGTCAACGTCAAACGAAGCTTGGAAACACACTGTGAGTCATCCACAATCAAATAATAGCCAACAGGGGGGGGGGGGGGGGGGGGGGGGGGGGGGGGGGGGGGGGGGGGGGGGGGGGAGGGGGGAGTGAGTCCTACTAGAAAGCGTATAAGTAACTGATAGGACAGAATGAGTTATTTTCATGTACTGTATGCAAAATACGAAACGTTAACTCTCATAGCGGCAGAAAGTTTTCATATTCCATAGAAAACTGTCAGTTCGTAACAGCACCTTCAGAGTGTTCATGTTCGGTAGAAAATTGATGATAACCTTACAGATGCTATAGACAGATACTGCATTAACTGTTGATCGCAATCCGGGACCAAATGTAAGGAATTCGTCTTTTCGGCCACGTTTCATCTTTTAACCGAGTTCCGCTTTGGGCGATCAAGGTTTCTCCCATTTAATCCAGATCCGCACCAAGGATCCGCACAAAGATTTATGGTCTCGCCAATGGATCCAATTCCATCTTTTGACGTAGGTAAGTCAAAATGATGTCTTTGGGTAATTTTGCGTGTACGCACATACCAACGGACCTGCTGAAAACATAACCTTTCCGTTGATGGTAACAACAACAACAACAGCAATAAGAAGAAGAATAACAACAATTTTATTAATAACAACACAACAATACGGTGATGACAATGATGACGGTGATGACAATAGTAGTTTGAAGCTTAGTAGTAGTAGTAGTATAATAGTAGTAGTGATTGTGATGATATCATGATATGAATAATAATAACAAACACAACAACAATAATAATGATAGTAATAATAATACGAATAGTAACAAGAACAAAGACATCATCATTATCGTTGTTACCGTATCATTATTGACCCATGATGCAAGGAAAACATGCAGCCGGTGATCCACAACTTCAGTCATGCAGAGAGGCCGAGGCGCTGTGACCCCACAGCATGGGATGTGCTGACTCTGTTATGTTCCCCACCGCCCTCCCCAC
>JADBJO010001600.1:200736-360736 GCA_016801955.1 Conus betulinus | reverse complement strand
CACTGCATTGTTCATAACATTGTTCATTGCACAGTGATGCACTTCCCTACACTGCATTTTTCATTGCGTAGTGCTGCCCTGCCCTACACTGCATTGTTCATTGCACAGTGCTGCACTGCCCTACATTGCATTATTCATTGCACGGTGCTGCACTGTCCTACACTGCATTGTTCATTACATTGTTCATTGAACGTGTGCTGCACTGACCTACACTGCATTGTTCATAACATTGTTCATTGCACAGTGCTGTACTGCCCTACACTGTATTGTTCATTGTGCGATGCTGCACTGCCCTACACTGCATTGTTCATTGCACAGTGTTGCACTGCCCTACACTGCATTGTTCATTGCATTGTTCATTGCACAGTGCTGCACTGCACTACACTGCATTGTTCATTGCACAGTGCTGCACTGCCCTACACTGCATTGTTCATTGCATTGTGCTGCACTGCACTACACTGCATTGTTCATTGCACAGTGTCACACTGCCCTACACTGCATTGTTCATTGCACAGTGATGCACTTCCCTACACTGCATTATTTCATTGTCCGGTGCTTCACTGCCCTACACTGCATTGTTCATTGCACAGTGCTGCCCTGCCCTACACTGCACTATTCATTGTGCTGTGCTGCACTGCCCTACACTGCATTGTTCATTGCATTGCGGGTGCTGCACTGCCCTACACTGCATTGTTCATTGTACTGTGCTGCACTGCACTACACTACATTGTTCATTGCACAGTGCTGCACTGCCCCACACTGCATTGTTCATTGCACAGTGCTGCACTGCACTACACTACATTGTTTATTGCACAGTGCTGCACTGCCCTACACTGCATTGTTCATTGCACAGTGCTGCACTGCACTACACTGCATTGTTCATTGCACAGTGCTGCACTGCCCTACACTGCATTGTTCATTGCGCGGTGCTGCACTGCACCACACTGCATTGTTCATTGCACAGTGCTGCACTGCCCTACACTGCATTGTTCATTGTGCTGTGCTGCACTGCACTACACTGCATTGTTCATTGCACAGTGCTGCCCTGCCCTACACTGCATTGTTCATTGCGCTGTGCTGCACTGCACTACACTGCATGGTTCATTGCACAGTGCTGCACTGCTCTACACTGCATTGTTCATTGCGTAGCATGCTGCACTGTCCTACACTGCATTGTTCATTGTACGGTGCTGCACTGCCCTACACTGCATTGTTCATTGCGCGGTCCTGCACTGCCCTACACTGCATTGTTCATTGCGTAGTGCTGCACTGCCCTACACTGCATTGTTCATTGCATTGTTCATTGCATGGTGCCGCACTGCCCTACACTGCATTGTTCATTGTGCGGTGCTGCAGTGCCCTACACTGCATTGTTCATTGTGTAGTGTTGCACTGCCCTACACTGCATTGTTCATTGTGCTGTGCTGCACTGCCCTACACTGCATTGTTCATTGCACGGTGCTGCACTGCCTACACTGCATTGTTCATTTCACAGTGCTGCCCTGCCCTACACTGCATTGTTCATTGCGTAGTGCTGCACTGCCCTACACTGCATTGCTCATTGCATTGTTCATTGCGCTGTGCTGCACTGCTCTACACTGCATTGTTCATTGTGCTGTGCTGCAGCGCCCTACACTGCATTGTTCATTGCGCGGTGCTGCACACTGCCCTACACTGCATTGTTCATTGCGTAGTGCTGCACTGCCCTACACTGCATTGTTCATTGCGTAGTGCTGCACTGCCCTACACTGCATTGTTCATTGCGTAGTGCTGCACTGCCCTACACTGCATTGTTCATTTGCGCGGTGCTGCACTGCACTGCCTACACTCCATTGTTAATTGCACAGTGCTGCACTGCCCTACACTGCATTGTTCATTGCACTGTTCATTGCACGGTGCTGCACACTGCCCTACACTCCATTGTTAATTGCACAGTGCTGCACTGCCCTACACTGCATTGTTCATTGCATCGTTCATTTGCACGGTGCTGCTGCACTGCACTACACTGCATTGTTCATTGCACAGTGCTGCTCTGCCCTACACTGCATTGTTCCTTGCGCGCGTTGCTGCACTGCCCTACACTGCATTGTTCATTGCACAGTGCTGCCCTGCCCTACACTGCATTGTTCATTGCACAGTGCTGCCCTGCCCTACACTGCATTGTTCATTGCATTATTCATTGCATGGTGCCGCACTGCCCTACACTGCATTGTTCATTGCATTGTTCATTGCGTGGTGCCGCACTGCCCTACACTGCATAGTTCATTGCATTGTTCATTGCACGTGGTGCTGCACTTCCCTACACTGCATTGTTCATTGCGCAATGTTTCACTGCCCCCCACTGCATTGTTCATTCATCATGTCCACCCTAACTACTTCAGTTAGAACTGAACTCTCTATTCCACAACAGCTGCCTCACCCGCCCTCCCCTCCTTCTACCCTGACTTTGTGCTTGGCCAGCAAAATCTGTCGTGTCCCCCACCACTACTACCCCCTTTCCCCCACCCCACTGTTGTCGATCTGAACTAGACGGTATGACCATGGACAGCTGGTCAGGACTCTTCTGTCAGGGAGTCCCTATAGGTTAGTGCACTGTCAGCGAGTCCCTATAGGTTAGTGCACTGTCAGGGAGTCCCTGTAGCTTAGTGCACTGTCGGGGAGTCCCTATAGGTTATTGCACTGTCAGGGAGTCCCTATATGTTAGTGCACTGTCAGGGAGTCCCTATATGTTAGTGCACTGTCAGGGAGCCCCTGTAGGTTATTGCACTGTCAGGGAGTCCCTATAGGTTATTGCACTGTCAGGGAGTCCCTACAGGTTATTGCACGTACTTCTGTCAGGGAGTCCCTGTAGGTTAGTGCACTGTCAGGGAGTCCCTAAAGGCTATTGCACCGTCAGGGAGTCCGTGTAGGTTATTGCACTGTCGGGAGTCCCTATCGGTTATTGCACTGTCAGGGAGTCCCTGTAGGTTATTGCACTGTCAGGGAGTCCCTATCGGTTATTGCACTGTCAGGGAGTCCCTATAGGTTATTGCACTGTCAGGGAGCCCCTATAGGTTAGTGCACTGTCAGGGAGTCCCTATAGGTTAGTGCACTGTCAGGTGAGTCCCTGTATAGGTTACTGCACTGTCAGGGAGTCCCTATAGGTTATTGCATTGTCAGGGAGTCCCTAAAGGTTATTGCACCGTCAGGGAGTCCGTATAGGTTACTGCACTGTCGGGGAGTTCCTATCGGTTAATGCACTGTCAGGGAGTCCCTATAGGTTAGTGCACTGTCAGGGGAGTCCCTATATGTTAGTGCACTGTCAGGGAGTCCCTATAGGTTAGTGCACTGTCGGGGAGTCCCTATAGGTTAGTGCACTGTCAGGGAGTCCCTATAGGTTAGTGCACTGTCGGGGAGTCCCTATAGGTTAGTGCACTGTCAGGGAGTCCCTATAGGTTAGTGCACTGTCGGGGAGTCCCTATAGGTTACTGCACTGTCAGGGTCAGGTTATTGCACTGTCGGGAGTCCCTATAGGTTAGTGCACTGTCAGGGAGTCCCTATAGGTTAGTGCACTGTCAGGGAGCGCTATAGGTTAGTGCACTGTCAGGGAGTCCCTATAGGTTAGTGCACTGTCAGGGAGTCCCTATAGGTTAGTGCACTGTCAGGGAGTCCCTATAGGTTATTGCACTGTCAGGGAGTCCCTATAGGTTAGTGCACTGTCAGGGAGTCCCTATAGGTTAGTGCACTGTCAGGGAGTCCCTATATAGGTTAGTGCACTGTCAGGGAGCGCTATAGGTTAGTGCACTGTCAGGGAGTCCCTATAGGTTAGTGCAGTGTCAGGGAGTCCCTATAGGTTAGTGCACTGTCAGGGAGTCCCTATAGGTTAGTGCACTGTCAGGGAGCGCTATAGGTTAGTGCACTGTCAGGGAGTCCCTAGAGGTTAGTGCACTGTCAGGGAGTCCCTATAGGTTAGTGCACTGTCAGGGAGTCCCTATAGGTTATTGCACTGTCAGGGAGTCCCTATAGGTTATTGCACTGTCAGGGAGCGCTATAGGTTAGTGCACTGTCAGGGAGTCCCTATAGGTTAGTGCACTGTCAGGGAGTCCCTAGAGGTTAGTGCACTGTCAGGGAGTCCCTAGAGGTTAGTGCACTGTCAGGGAGTCCCTATAGGTTAGTGCACTGTCGGAGAGTCCCTATAGATTATTGCACTGTCTGGGAGTCCCTATAGGTTATTGCACTGTCAGGGAGTCCCTATAGGTTATTGCACGTACGTTTGTATGGTCCTTCAAATGATTTAGTGACTCCAAGATGATAGCAATCTGGGGGCAAGCGTTCTGCTGGAGCCACGGCGTTTGTTCCGTTCTTCTCTAAGTGGGAACTGGAAATACCAGTCACGAGAAACCCCAACAACAACAACAACAACAACAACAAGAGTAAGTGTTCTGCATTACTACTGTAACTGCGACCAGACAACTATCAGCAGACTTTTCAATTTCAGCATTCTGCATGAATGGCCGTCTGAAATTGGCGAGTACACTGCACAGTCATTGCCGTGCCGTGCCACCGCGTGTGAGAGAGGAGCAGGGGAGAAACGGACTGACGATATCATACAGCATTCAGCCAGAGTAGAGTAGTTTGTGTAAAGTATACACAGAGACTGAGAGAGGAGTGGTGGAACGAAACGGACTGACTATATCATACAGCATTCAGCCAGGGTCTGTAATGTTGTGTAAATAGACACAGAGACTGAGAGAGGAGCGTGAGAAACGGACTGACTATATATCATACAGCATTCAGCCAGGGTCTGTAATGTTGTGTAAATAGACACAGAGACTGAGAGAGGAGCGGGAGAAACGGACTGACTATATCATACAGTATTCAGCCGGAGTCTATAAGATAGAGTCAATAGGCACAGAGATGTACTTTTTTCTGATTTTATTTCAACCAGGATCAGATCTGAAGAAAAAAAACGATCTGAACTGTTCATAAGCCGGATTCAAACTGTCATCAAATCTGACTCACCCCACCCCACCCCCGTCCCCCATTAATTCCTATCTCTGCTACCCTCTCTCCTCCCCCTGTTTTCTGCTGGAGAAAACTGAATATATCATTGACTATAGCACATTGGTGAACCCCCTGAACATAACTCATTGCAGGGATAGCAGATGTGCCTCTATTGGTGAACCTTCTGAACATAACTCATTGCATGGGTATCAGATAGAACATGCCTCTATTGGTGAACCCTCTGAACATAACTCGTTGCATGGGTATCCGATAGAACATGCCTCTACTGGTGAATCCTCTGATCATGGGTACTAGACAGAACATGGGTATCAGATAGAACATGCCTGTTTTGGTGAACCCTCTGATCATGGGTATCAGATAGAACATGCCTCTATTGGTGAACCCTCTGATCATGGGTACTAGACAGAACATGGGTATCAGATAGAACATGGGTATCAGATAGAACATGCCTCTTTTGGTGAACCCTCTGAACATGGGTATCAGATAGAACATGCCTCTATTGGTGAACCCTCTGAACATAACTCATTGCATGGGTATCAGATAGAACATGCCTCTATTGGTGAACCCCCTCTGAACATAACTCACTGCATGATATCAGATAGAACATGCCTCTATTGGTGAACCCTCTGAACATAACTCACTGCATGATATCAGATAGAACATGCCTCTATTGGTGAACCCTCTGATCATGGGTATCAGATAGAACATGGGTATCAGATAGAACATGGGTATCAGATAGAACATGCCTCTATTGGTGAACCCTTTGAACATAGGTATCAGATAGAACATGCCTCTATTGGTGAACCCTCTGATCATGGGTATCAGATGGAACATGGGTATCAGATGGAACATGGGTATCAGATAGAACATGTCTCTATTGGTGAACCCTCTGAACATGGGTATCAGATGGAACATGCCTCTATTGGTGAACCCTCTGATCATGGGTATCAGACAGAACATGGGTATCAGATAGAACATGGGTATCAGATAGAACATGGGTATCAGATAGAACGTGCCTCTATTGGTGAACCCTCTGAACATAGGTATAAGATAGAACATGCCTCTATTGGCCGTCTGAACATGGGTATGAGATAGAACATGCCTCTATTGGTGAATCCTCTGAACATGGGTATCAGATAGAACATGCCTCTATTGGTGAACCTCTGAACATAACTCATTGCATGGGTATCAGATAGAACATGCCTCTAGCCCATTGAAAGCACACACGTTGGATATTGGCTAATCATAAAACCATCTGCATCGTCACACACACACACACACACACACACACACATACACACACACATACACACGCGCGCGCGTGCACAGAGAGAGAGAGAGAGAGAGAGAGAGAGAGAGAGAGAGAGAGAGAGAGAGAGAGCGATGCACATGTACACCCATATTGACCTAGGACTACCATTGCTAACAGGTACTGTTGTGAAATGATAATTTATCCAACGGCACACAAACACTTACAGGTGGCACGCGCGCGCGCACACACAGACAGAGAGAGAGGGAGAGGGAAAGGGATCGAGAGAGAGAGAGAGAGAGAGAGAGAGAGAGAGAGAGAGAGAGAGAGAGAGAGAGATGTACACCCATATCGACGTACCATTGCTAACAGTGAGTTACGACAAAACCATCAGCAAAATGATGTTGGTCGTACAAAGGAAGAAGAAGAAGAAGGTAGTGTTGTGCAGTGATAGATTATCCAACGGCACACAAACACTAGCAGGTGACACGCGCATGCTTCTTTTGTCTGCTGTTCACACACGCATCAGCAGTATCGAACGACCAGAGAAGTGTCTACTATCACGAATAGTGGATAGACGTTAAATGAAGGACACACACACGACCAGAGAAGTTCACCACAGACATGAAATACAACTGAACACGCGCACGCATGTAAACAAAGAAGCTATGACAACCATCCACGCTTATTGATGTCAACACACAGGCTATGACACCATACCAACCCCCAGTAATATGGACACAGACTTTCCGATCACGACGAAAAACACCTGAAAACATGCTGTCTGCAAAACAGTCGAGTTACCTTTCAGTTATGTCCGCGTCATATCAGAGACGAGAACGCAGATAGCAAAGACATGCCATGGTTCTGATTTGGTCAGTGAGGTCTGGACTTTGTTGTGTGACAGCAGACGCTTTTTATCGTTTCATCAACCGCGTCACTGGTTTTGAGACTGGCAGATTCACACACATGGCTTTGAGACTGGCAGATTCACATACATTGACTTGGCGCTGCGTTCGGGTGTACACTGTGTTGGCTGAGTACGTCACTGCCTTACCCTCTATCAGATCTGCCGCCAGAGCGGGACAACAATGTCCTCTGTCAGCTCCTGCCGCAAGAAAGGTGTGTCTCTGAGAGTGTTGGCTGTTGACCAAGTGACGAGTCGCCCCTCGCCCAGAGGCACTGTTCGCAACGTTGACAGCCCACCGTTATTATATTGGCGATCTCTCTCTCTCTCTCTCTCTCTCTCTGTGTCTGTGTGTGTGTCTGTGTGTGTGTGTGTGTGTGTGTGTGTGTGTGTGTGTGTGTGTGTGTGTGTGTGTGTGTGTCCTCGTTTGCTGCTTAGATGAAACCAATCAGCCACGAACGCTCAATTCGTCAGAGAAACAGTTTTCCGTTCATCAGAGTCGATTACACCAGTTCAGACTATTTACTGAAGAACCCACTCGTAGACCGATGCACACTACGATTGGCTTTGCCTGACACACACACACACACACACACAGAGTAGTAGAAACAGGCTATGCTGTGCGGTCAACAGGTGACACAGTTGTTGCAGTGAAGTTCAAGATCAGCAGACTGCTTTGGCAGGAACCGATTGTCCTGTGGCACGCGAGACACGCCACAGGTCTGGCGACTGTGCTGCTTCCTGCATGGTGCCATCGGGCGCGATACATCGTCTGTACAATCAGAAGCACATAGAATTAAATAAATAACATAGTGCCATTGAGTACAATAAACCCTCTGTACAATCTGAAGCACATAGAAATAACCGAGTTAAGACTCTGGCTAACACCCACGGGCTAATCACTGAACCGTCGCCTGCTGGATTTGTCGTGGCACTGGTAGCCCTGCTGACTGTGATAAAAGGCCTATGCACGACCCCCCACCCCCACCCCTCTCCACCTTTCTCCCTCCAGGCAGTATAACTTCCTCACCTCGTTCACCTCCGGTGCTGGGTTGGCTCCACTGTGCGAGAACCGACGGAGTCCGCGCACAAACTGTTCATGAGTTTCAAACGCGCAATGTGATGTCGTTCTGGTGCAGTGTGAAGTAAGTTCCCTCCCCCCCCCCCCCCCCCCCCCCCCCCCCCCCACACACACTCTCCCGGCATGTTCACCGCTATCTGCCATAACATCATTTCCCTTCCGAACCGTTTCGCTCCGTGTGATTCTGTTGCTCATAGACGCGCTACTGCCTGCCGACCAAATGGATCAATACGCGCACACACACAAACACACACGCGCGTTCGAGCGCGCTCGCGCATGCGCGAGTGTTTGTCCAAGTAACGCGCGCGATCATTATACACTCTAGGCATACCTGCAAGTGGACAGACTCCTAGGCAGGTCCGAGAATCGCGCGCGTCTACGCACGAGGTAGCTCGAATCCTACCCACACACACTCCCCCCCACACCCCTCTCTCCTGTTAAGATTCGAACCCTACCCACACCCCTCTCTCCTGTTAAGATTCGAACCCTACCCACACCCTCTCTCCTGTTAAGACTCAGACTCTTAGACTTTAACTGCCACGAAAAGCCTCGAGGGTTTTACGGCATGGCAGTGACAAACATGACCTCTGACAAATCATGGTTAATGTTGAATCAGAATTGATACAGGCCATTGTGGACAAGGTGCGATTATTGTCTCTTCATGTTCGAGCCAAAATGCAAATGCACAAAAACACAAGATGCAAGTGACGCTATTTTCATGAAAAAGAGAGAGAGAGCATTTGGACAGACATCTCTTTCAGAGGTTAAAACAAAAGACAGTATGTTAAAAAAAAAAAAAATGATGCACTGAATAATACTCCCATGCAGTTCACTCAGTTAGCGTTGAAATGCTCACTGAACTCTTGGAAGTTTTATTCATTGTTTGTTTGTTTCAGATGTGTGTTTTTTTGTAACGTTTGAAGAGAGATTAATTTTTGTCGAAATTCCATGTGTCGTTTTCAACATCCGAGGAGACATGTCTGTCGAAATTCTGTCTGTCGTTTTTAACGTGTAAAGAGACATATTAATTTGTCGAACATGTATTTGGTCGTGTTGATTATCAAAATAAGTTTTATCTGCACCTTTTTACTTTTGTTTTGTTTTCGTTTGCACGTGTGTATTTGTGTTTTTCGTAATGCTACATTCTGTGTCATCACCTTGTCATATTCATCCAATCATGGGCAGATTCTGTAATATGGTCATCATCATTGCAGAGTACTTCACTTTAGCAGTTACATATATATACATATATATATATATATGTGTGTGTGTGTGTGTGTGTGTGTGTGTGTGTGAAAAATTTGATTAAAATGAAAGCATTAAAATCTACAACGTTGTTTCTTGCTGGTGCAGTCGTCAGGATATCCTGACGACTGCACCAGCAAGAAACAACGTTGTAGATTTTAATGCTTACATTTTAATCAAATTTTTAACAGACGCCGCTCCCAACTCGGTTGAGCACTTTTTTAAAATTGTTGTTGGTTTGCAACACCATTATATTATATATATATATGCACCCCTCCCTCCCCAGTAGAGATGTCATTTACTTAGGCCTACGTCATTGAACGGACCAGAAGTGAATACTCGTTCTTCTTTTTCATTGTCCTGAATGTTGTTTATCTTGCTGAAGAAGACCTAACGGGTCGAAACGTGTTTTGTCTTGTAATTTGTTTGTCCCTGTTGTTTCGAGGACTTACTAATAATTCTTTTTAAAATGTGTTTTAATTTCAGCGTGTAGTCACCTCACGTTCAAACTGACTAGAGAGGGATGAGGGGGGTGGGGGGGGGGTGGGGTGGGGGGTGATGGTGGTGGTAGTGGATCCGGTAACCTCAAGTCCGACCAAAGATAGTTCGCCCTCCGTAGGGCGTACAGTCTTTGGTCCGACTTCACATGGCAGATTGAGCGGTGTGTGAACAACTGTCGGCACACACTTCAGCCTTTTCCGCCAACAGGTGTAGGTGTGTTAAATCTATATCAGGAGACAGGTAAACTTGCGGTGTATGTACGTCTGAGGGTTAGTAGGTACGTAGATAAGCTTGGGTAGGTATTTGAGAACGTTACTCCGTGCATTCGATTTGATCCTATAGTGCTCCATTTCGGCTACGGCTATTGTGCCGTGGGTGTGAGCACACGCGCGCGTGCGTGCGTGTGTGTGTGTGTGTGTGTGTGTGTGTTTTATATATGTGTATGTCTGTGTTTATGTGTGCGCGTGTGTGCGCGCGCGCCAGAGTGCCGGCGAGTGCGCAGGTGTGCTTCTGTGCATGTGCGTATCAGTGTCACCTCAATGTGTTGTGCGTATGCACGCGTATAATTAAGGAAATTGACATTCCATTTTTAGTCTTAGACAGACCTGCCTATCTTAATTGTGTTTGTAGTATAAAAAAAAAGTGACACCGGTTAGAGAGAGAGAGAGAGAGAGAGAGAGAGAGAGAGAGAGAGGAGGGGGGGGGGGGGTGTTAACTGTGGTTCTTCTCACAGCCCTGACAGAATGAGCTTACTATTAACACCTCATGGAATAGCGAACAATCCCTATGTCAGAATACTCCTTGCAAGGTGAGCGACCTTGATTACTTCAGACTTTTGAACACACACACACACACACACACACACGCACACACACACATGCTAACTCACTCATACAGAGAGAGAGAGAGAGAGAGAGAGAGAGAGAGAGAGAGAGAGAGAGAGTATCGGTAAAGACGGACGGAAAAAAAAAGCGTGAAATATCATACATGAAAAACTAGAAAGTGACTCCGAAATACATACAGTATATACACACCGTAAATGAGATTAATGACTTCTTTATGTCTTCATGACAAGTCAGTCAGATTATAAATGATGTTGCCTAGGGTCCAGCCAACCATATAGGGCCACATCAGGGCCAGGTCAATTTGAGGTATGGCCAGAATACTAAACCTGGTCAATTTGAGGTATGCGCCGTGTACTTTAAGTTTCATATGTCGTGTATTGGAAGTTTCATATGGCCAGAATACTAAACCAGGTCAATTTGAGGTATGGCCAGAATACTAAACTAGGTCAATTTGAGGTATGCGCCGTGTATTGTAACCAGGTCAATTTGGAAGTTTCATATGCGCAGAATAGTAAACCAGGTCAGTTTGAGGTCGTGTATACTAAACCAGGTCAATTTGAGGTATGGCCAGAATACTAAACCAGGTCAATTTGAGGTATGGCCAGAATACTAAACCAGTCAAATTTGAGGTATGGCCAGAATACTAAACCAGGTCAATTTGAGGTTTGTGCCGTGTACTGGAAAGTTTTGTACGATTCTATATGAATTTTGGTAGATTTGTGGGGCTGATCCACATTCATTTGTGGTATAAACGATCCTTTGTTGATGACAAACATGTCTTTTACTGTAAGAAAATTTACTTCTGTATGATGCAATTGCTAAAGCTCGAAGATTTTAGGAAAAATGTCAATAAGTGCACCTTGTACTGGTAAAAAGTTGTCGTGGAATATGCACTGGTGGGTGAGGTAGAAGCAGAACAGTACGGTAGATGTGTTTGCTGATAGATTTTCTGCGCCTTCAAGTTCAAGAACTGGTTGATACTACATAATTGAAGTACTGGTCTAGAAATCGATTTGCGTAAGGTTCGAATGTGACTAATCCATGAAAGATCGTACTTAGACTCCTCGATTATTTACGTTATGGGCAAAAACATTGACAAGACGATAGCCCTGATTTGGCCCTTTGCAGCCGGCTCGGCTATAAACAACATGAATCAATTGTCACAAAAAAAAAAAAAAAAAGAAACAACCAACCGGACTTGTGATGTAATGAAAGGGTATAGGCTCGTCTCTGGCCGTGCCTGTATTAACTTTCTTTTGGTGTGCTCACTGGTGATTGGTTTCATTGGTGGTTATTTTGTGTTAGTTTTACTGGCAGTCACTTTCATACTTAGCAGTGTACTGAACCACACAAGAGTTTCTAATAGAGCGTAATGGTGGCTGTGTAACAGAGTTTCTCTCATGATAATATTTTGGAAGAAATCATCTGTTGTCAATGTAACTGTGTGCAATAACTGAATACCGCATCATTGGTTGACTGCCATTTGACTGGTGATCATTTATTGGCAGGTTCTGAAGGCGCCAGATGTGTGGCTGAGCCTCCAATGGACTACTAACAACGTACTGAACTACAAAACAACAGAACTGTTGGACTGATGTGGAGTGAGTGGATACATGAACAGACAAGGAGAGAAGTGTGGCCAACAGAGACAGCTCTAATGACGAAGCTGTACGGCAGTCTACAAGAGCTGGAGAAAACGGCACTATTCACCTCAAGCGCCGGACTGACAGTGTAGACCAAGGCATTCGCAAAGAAGAAAGCACAGTGGATACTTTACCTACAATACCGTGTGCACTCTCCCACTCCATTCCACAGTCTTTCATGTAAATGTTTTTCAACCAATTTCAGTTCTTAAAGCATGGTATCATATTTTGTTAATTACGTTTTTCGCCATGACACAGTAGATTTTATGTCATCTGTATGTTTTTTGTGCTGTTGTTGTTATATAGCAGTAAATCATACAGGAGCCACGACAAAGCCAGGCAAAGCCGGGTACAACTGTCCATCAGGCCAACCAGTCCTCTGCCTCCACTACGCACAACCCATCTAGTCCCATTAGTGCTCTGCATTGTTCTCTCAACACACAACTGTCCATCATGCAACCATCTAGTCCTCTGCTTTGTTCTCTCAACACACAACTGTCCATCATGCCAACCATCTAGTCCTCTGCATTTGTTCTCTCAACACACAACTGTCCATCATGCCAACCCATCTAGTCCTTTTCATTGTTCTCTCAACACACAACTGTCCATCATGCAACCCATCTAGTCCTTTGCATTGTTCTCTCAGAACTACAACTTCATCCCATCTGCATCCGAGTTGTTCTGCCTGAACTGTGTTGTGTACAGTGATCTTAGGGATCTTTCCGAGACACATGTTTGGGCATGACACAGGCATCAGTCCTATATTCCTTGTCTAAGATGTGCTGAATCCGTTTGAACCATTTGTTCTCCAACACCAGGATTTTTTTTTTAAAGTCCAGGTTTTGCAATCACCGAAAAGGATGGATGGCACTAATGACCTGACAGAGTTTGTTCCTCACTGTGAAGGTGATAGACACCCGTTTTCTCCTTGAGGTTCAAGTCTTGCAATGTCAGTTACTCACTGTGAAGGTGATAGACACTTGTTTTCTAGCTGAGGTTCAAGTCTCGTCATGTCAGACACAGCCTGTTTGAGACTTGTTAATCTTTGTTGAGCTGCCGTCCTCATAAAGAATGGACCTCAGATAGTTGACCACTAATGTAGGAACTGCTGACTCCTAATGTAGGAACTGCTGACTCCTAATGTAGGAACTGTTGACTACTAATGTAGGAACTGTTGACTGCTAATGTAGGAACTGTTGACCACTAATGTAGGAACTGTCGGCCACTAATGTAGGAACTGTTGACCACTAATGTAGGAATGTAGGAACTGTTGACCACTAATGTAGGAACTGTTGGCCACTAATGTAGGAACTGTTGACCACTAATGTAGGAACTGTTGACCACTAATGTAGGAACTGTTGACTCCTAATGTAGGAACAGTTGACCACTAATGTAGGAACTGTTGAATGTAGGAACTGTTGACCACTAATGTAGGAACTGTTGACTGCTAATGTAGGAACTGTTGACCACTAATGTAGGAACTGTTGACCACTAATGTAGGAACTGCTGACCACTAATGTAGGGACTGTTGACCACTAATGTAGGACTGTTGACCACTAATGTAGGAACTGTTGACCACTAATGTAGGAACTGTTGACCGCTAAGTAGGAACTGTTGACTACCAATGTAGGAACTGTTGACTACTAATGTAGAAACTGTTGACTACTAATGTAGGAACTGATGACTACTAATGTAGGAACTGTTGACTACTAATGTAGGAACTGATGACCGCTAATGTAGGAACTGTTGACTACTAATGTAGGAACTGTTGACTACTAATGTAGGAACTGATGACTGCTAATGTAGGAACTGTTGACTGCTAATGTAGGAACTGTTGACTACCAATGTAGGAACTGTTGACTGCTAATGCAGGAACTGTTGACTCCTAATGTAGGAACTGTTGACTGCTAATGTAGGAATTGTTGACTGCGAATGTAGCTGTTGACCTCTGATGTAGGAACTGTTGACTACTCATGTAGGAACTGTTGACTAAGATTTTCCTGGTCTCAGAGCTGACTGCTATTCTGCATGTGTTGGAAGCTTTTTCTTGTGTGGTGGTGAATTCCTGGGGTTCTGTTTTGCTCAATTCCAATAGGTCTCATCAGTGAAGAGTTCCACAGATGCTACCCTCCAGTGGGCATGTTTGGGATCTTGATAATAATGTATTATGTGTGTCTAGACTAAAATTCACACACACACACTCACACACACACACACACACACACACACACACACACACATCCACACAGAGAGAGAGAGAGAGAGAGACAGACAGACAGACAGACAGAGAAAGAATGTGCATACATGTGTCTGTGTGCGCGCATCAAGATGGTACATATGTCACATGTATCCTAAAGCTTTTGTTGAGAAATAGAAGAACAAATAAGAATTGCAAAAGAAACAAGAAAAGAAGGAAGGAGAGGACACAGCAGAAGAGGAGAGGCTTACATTCATCAGTTCTGTAGATATGCTACTTTCAAAAGTGTTTGACTCAAAGAACCTTTATCAGTACTCTGTCTGCTGACCATTTATGGTCAGAGACTCTTTGAAACGCACTGACATTTTCTGTTCTCTGATACAGTACATTCATCAGATCCTCTCAGATACTTGATCCTCTGAAGCATTTTACTTCTGAACATCAGCCACAGCATTTTTGAAAAGAAAAAACAAAGGAGACAGGTATTTACTATGACACATTCTCAGTTGTAGATTCCCTCAGAAGAAAGGTAAGGTAAGGTAATGTTGCTTATAGCCCAGCCGACTGCAAAGGGCCATATCAGGGCTGTCACTGCGTTGAAGTCAACCCACAAGTCATTCATTCACACCTTTGAAATACACCTTCTAAAAATACACCCAAATTTTGTTTAAAAACCTTTCTACTGTAAAATCTCAGTCAGATGAAAAATGTTAGTCTCCCTCAGAAATTCAAGATCACATCAGGTGGAACATCTCTGAACAGGGTTTTCATGGAGTCTGCTGTAAATGTGTTTATGTCTTACATCGTTCAAGTTCCAACACTCTAAAAGAATGTTTTTTTTTGTGAGTGGTACATGACATGGAATGCACACCTCTTCACTCTTTAAAAGGTGCGAATGAGTTAGAAACGAATGACCAGTGGGCAGCCGGCATAACACTGTTTCTTCTTTGCAACCACCAGAGATAGATGAGAGGAACTCTTTTAGGTTTGCATGGATCTGGAAAAGTTAGTTATCTGTCTGGTTATTCCAGTCCTCCTGCCAGAGGTCTCTGACATAATCATTAACTTTCGGTTTCAAATCCGAGTTGGGGACAGATACATTAGATAATTTCCGTGTGGCACTCTTGATCAACATTTCATTTCCCTGAATGCCCACATGACCTGGAAGCCAAGCAAGAACAACGTCACGACCTTCCGCTTTCAAAGGGGCAAAAAGTTTTTAAAAAGTTCATAAGTTCAGGATGGTGGAGGTTACGGCCAGTTATGGCCTCCAAAGCTGACAGCAAATCAGACAAAGTCAGAAAGTCCTTGTTTGTAGATTGAGAGATTACTTCAGTGCTAGAACCAAAGCTGTAAGTTTGGCAGAGTAAACAGATATCTGACGGAATATATTCTGATAATATTTGAGGAGTGCCTGGGCAATAGGCTGCACAAGCCACTCCATCTTTGGACTTTGAACCATCACTAAATATTTTTTGAAAAGATGGGAATTTTGTAGAGAGAATGGCAAGCAATGCCTTGTATGCCTGAGAACTCTGGTGGACTCTTTGTGAAAAGCAGCAAGATAAGAGCAGATTTGCTGCTGTGAAAAAGGTCCATGGAGGCTTATCTGGAAACTTGGAGAAGTCAGACATAACTCCTAGATCAAGACCTGCATTCTGCGCATGAGGCTGCATAGGAAGTCCACACGAAGGAATGTGTTTTTGGGATTTTTTTTCCAAATTAACTTTGAAACTGAGGTTTAAAAACAGTCATAGGCAAGGTTTTTTGGTTCAGAGAACAGTCTGAGATAGTAATTTAAGCCTAGTTTCAGCCTGCAGCTGGATAAGGATGGCTCACTTTGCCTCTGCATACAGGCTGTACACAGGGGTGGTGCAGGCTGCTCCAAGACAGAGACGAAGCCCTTGATGATGAATAGGATCCATGAGTCTCTCAGAAGAATGGTACAGATAACTAAAAAAAAATTACATTAATTAAGATCTTCAGATGACAACAGATTCTCTTGAGAGGAAGAGACAGTTTACGAAAAAACTTTTTTTTTTGTTTTGTTCAGATCCTCTGCCGATATCAGACTGTCTCTGGAGGAAGCAAGGGAACTACCAGCACTTCACTTCTCTCCTCAGGTCCTCAGAATCATGAATCTGATGATTTCTAAGAGATCATGAAAACATGAAAACCTATTCATAAATCAATGTTGCAGCAAAAAAAATATACTGGTCACATAACTCAACATCTTTTACCAGAAACATTATCGATACACTGGCTTCAAAACCAAGCACTAACTGTCTTCAAGAGGTTTAGTAGGTGGCATCCTGCATACATTGGATCAGAACAGGCACACCTGTGGATCACCAAAGTGACTTGACTAAACAATGTCTCCTCTGGTGGGAGCATTATGGAAACCTAACACTGACTGCTCCCTGTGATCTGTGGCGCCGGGGTTAAAACTGGATCTTTTGTGTGAGGCTGTGTGTGCACAGCTGGAATGAAGGGTGCAAGAGAATGGCCACTACGGAGCCTCAAGATGAAACAGCAAATATCTAAAATGAACAAAAAAAAGAACTCAAGGATGTGTTTCATACCATGGTGAAGTTCCATTCTTGAACAGAAATTTGAAATCCAATGTCTTGGTGATTGTCATCAACTGTTCATTTTCATGTCATGTCATGCTATGCTTCATCGCCCCCCCCCCCCCCCCCCCCCCCCCCCCCCCCAATGTGTCATGGTGATTGTCACCAACTGTTCATTTTCATGTCACGTCATGCTATGCTTCAATCCCCCCCCCCCCCCCCAATCCCATGTCATGGTGATGTCACCAACTGTTCATATTCATGTCACGTCATGCTATGCTTCCATCCACCACCACCCCAACCTCCCCCTCCTATCCAATATCCTGGTGATTGTCACCAACTGTTCAATCACGTCATGGTATGGTTCAATCTCCCCCCAAATTCAATGTCTTGGTGACCCTTCAATTTCATGTCGAGTCATGCTATGCTTCAATCCATCCATCCCCCCCCCCCCCCCCCAAATCCAATGTCTTGGTGATTGTCACCAACTGTTCATTTTCATGTCGAGTCACACTATGCTTCAATCCCCCCCCCCCCCCCTCCCCCCCAATCCAATGTCTTGGTGATTATCACCAACTGTTCATTTTCATGTCGAGTCATACTATGCTTCAATCAATCCCCCCCCCCCCCCAATCCAATGTCTTGGTGATTGTCACCAACTGTTCATTTTCATGTCGAGTCATACTATGCTTCAATCCCCCCCAAATCCAATGTCTTGGTGATTGTCACCAACTGTTCATTTTCATGTTGAGTCATACTATGCTTCAATCCCCCCCCCCAAAATCCAATGTCTTGGTGAATATTCATGTCACGTCATGCTTTGCTTCAATCTCAGGACTCCTAGAAGACGATGCGATCAAACTCAGAAAAACTGAGGGAAGGTTAAGAAAAAAGCCTGAACAAAATAAAACGACGATTCAGCACAGGACTGAATAGTTCTCTCTTGTTAATAAACACCAGACTTAACACAGAATTGACATGCTTGAAACACATAAGCACGATTTATTACCAAAACGTTGCTCCACACGACAAGTGAAACACACAAGCACGATTTATTACCAAACAGTTGCTCCACATGACAAGTGTTTGACTACAGTGATCAATTGGCTGCTCTCACATGGTGCATATGATTCTACTACTACAGTGGCCCGTCACTTAGTTGTACACTTTCTTCTTCACCCACTCCTCCCGCACCTCATCGTCTCGAGTCACTGTAACAAAGCAATTACTGTAATGTACAATCCCGTAAAATCCACATTCCTGTCAGTGGCACAAACAATACATCTGATGTTCAATGCATTCAATGATTACCTCTCCAAATGACTGCATTCTGATGTTTAATCTGATGCATTCTATGATTACCTCTCCAAATGACTGCATTCTGATGTTTAATCTAATGCATTCAATAATTACCTTTCCAAATGACTGCATTTTGATGTTTAATCTAATGCATTCAATGATTACTTTCCAAATAACTGCATTCTGATTTGAATCTAATGCATTCAATGATTACTTTCCAAATGACTGCATTCTGATGTTTAATCTAATGCATTCAATGATTACCTCTCCAAATGACTGCATTCTGATGTTTAATCTATAATTACCTTTCCAAATGACTGCATTCTTAGTTTTGTCCTTCAGACTGGAGAAGATGGAAAGGAGGAGAGAAGATGTCAGACAGGGATAAAGAAAACAAAGAGACTGACAGGTGGATGACAAGAGACTGTGAAACACACAGGGACAGGTAAACAGGGACAGAGAGAGACAGAGGGAGAAGAGACAGAGATTGGGAGAGAGCCACAGGGGCAGACATACAGAAAGACTGAGTCACAGAGAGAGAGAGAGAGAGAGAGAGACGAGAGAGAGAGAGAGAGAGAGAGAGAGAGAAACATTGAGAGAGATCAGATGAAGAGAGAGACTGGAGACAGAAGAGAGAGAGAGACTGAGAGACAGACAGACAAGAAAGACAAAGATGGCTACACATACACACACACAAAGAGAGAGAGAGAAAGAGAGAGAGAATTTAAAAGGTAGGAAGGAGTGACAGGGTGGGTGGGTGGAAACAAGAGAGAGAGAAAGATGGGACAGATTCAGAGGCAGACAGTAGAGAAAGAGACAAAATGAGAGAAAAAGTCAGACAGATCAAAACAGAGAGACAGAGAGAGAATTTAAAGGTATGAGAGACAGATGAAAAGTATAGTTCCTGTAGATGTTGCACCATGTCATGACCAGTATAAGCATGATATCTGATGCTGAAATCTATGGGTCCTGCAGGACTCATCTTCTCACCCACTAAGAGTCAAAATCCAACCCATTTCATTTTTCAACCAAAACCTAAATAATCCTACCACAATAGCGCTTTGTGCCTGCTGTGAACATTTATTCAATTTTCATTAAAAAAAAAAGTACATGTAGATGGCATGGTATGACTCTTTCAGTGCTTCTCTGGGTCATTGTAGGACCTACAATATATGGAGAAGTTAAGTTGTTAAAGCAGACAGACATTTCAACCAGTGAACTAGTGGCAGACCTGCAAGGGCCTCAAATGCACAGAGTGAACCATTCTGATATCTTAAATGTAGCATTCCAAATGTTAGCACAGCAGTCATATGTGAAATCACACAAATGTATCTCAACAGCACTTCAGCTGCCCTTTGCTCTGCCCATGGCATGATGATGGACTAAAAGATGGTCATCTTGCTAGTTATCAAGGGGCTTTGAGTTGACTTACGAAAAAAATCTAAATGGCCAACAATGAAACCAGCTGACAATAACTATAACTGTAATCATCTTACCTGATAATTACAATAATCTCTGATAAGTAGAATGACTGCTATTATCTTATGTGACAATTACAACAATCTTTGATAAGCAGTATAATTGCCATCATCTTAAAGCAGTATAACTGCAATCATCTTAAGTGATAATTAAAATAATCTTTGATAAGCAGTATAACTGAAACTATCTCAAGTGATAATTACAATAATCTTTGATAAGCAGTATAATTGCCATCATCTGAAGTGATGATTGCAATAATCCTGATCAATTCTTCTGTTTTTTCTTCCTTTCTGGGCCTGGCAATTTTTTGACAAAATTAGTCTACAACTTAAATATTGACATGACCTCTATTCATTTAATTCAAGCCACAGCTTTGTCTAAAAGCAATTCCTTTATTCTTCTTTTAAGTTGTTGTTTTGGGGGTAGCCTTTTGTCAGAATGTAGCAGTGTAGCACTGTCAACAAATCGTAGCATGCTACACTACAAGCACAGCACTTGGCAGTTGTGTGGTATCAGGATCACTGTCATTCCTGACATCAATACTTACACTAGGCAGTTGTGTGGTATCAGGATCACTGTCATTCCTGACATCAATACTTACACTAGGCAGTTGCGTGGTATCAGGATCGTTGTCATTCCTGACATCAATACTTACACTAGGCAGTTGTGTGGTATCAGGATCATTGTCATTCCTGACATCAATACTTACAAAGCAAAGCCACAGAAGAAAACAGTCATACTTTACCTGTGTACTGAAATTTGTACTGGTGATTCAACTCGCGATCGTAGCGGGCGATACCAACTCCCAGTAACACAGTTGCTGTGGAATTAAAGAAAAAAAAAGATTGTATTATCTGAAGACAGTCTAATTTGAAACCGTTCATACAAACTCCACGAAAAAATTATTTATTAGATTTATCATTTTTATTATTATAAATTAAATTATTGGATAAAGAGGTGAGCTCCATGAACCATTACTGTGCAGGTTACTTCAGGGCATAACTCCCTGAATCATTATTGAGCCTTCAGGGCAAACAGAGAGGTGATGACCATTATTGTGCAGGTTACTTCAGGGCAAATAGAGGTGAGCTCCATGAATCATTATTGTGCCGGTTACTTCAGGGCAAACAGAGGTGAGCTCCATGACCCATTGCTGTGCAGGTTACTTCTGGGCAATCACAGTAAGGTTGAGATGCTCCAGTCATGATGACCTTCTGAAAGATCAGGAAGGAGGGAAAGGCGTTGGTATTGCAGCCATTCAGCTCAGGGATAGGGAGTCCTTGACCCATGCTTTGGGACTGTGGACAAGTCAGATGCATTTGGAAAACATCTTGTTGAACTTGGGTAGCAAAGGAACTGAACATGGGTTTGAACTGTGATCCCATACTCTCTGTATATGTCTCAGTTTTATTTGGAGGATGATACTAAAACTATTGAGTCTGCCTGACCACTGAGGCTCCGTGCCATGTGTGTCTGCCTGACCACAGAGGCTCTCTTGCCATGTGTGTCTGCCTGACCACTGAGGCTCCTTGCCATGTGTGTCTGCCTGACCACAGAGGCTCCTTGCCATGTGTGTCTGCCTGACCACAGAGGCTCCTTGCCATGTGTCTGCCCGACCACAGAGGCTCCTTGCCATGTGTGTCTGCATGACCACAGAGGCTCTTTGCCATGCGTCTGCATGACCACAGAGGCTTCTTGCCATGTGTCTGCATGACCACAGAGGCTCCTTGCCATGTGTGTCTGCCTGACCACTGAGGCTCCTTGCCATGTGTGTCTGCATGACCACTGAGGCTCCTTGCCATGTGTGTCTGCCTGACCACAGAGGCTCTTTGCCATGTGTGTCTGCCTGACCACAGAGGCTCCTTGCCATGTGTCTGCATGACCACAGAGGCTCCGTGCCATGTGTGTCTGCATGACCACAGAGGTTCTTTGCCATGTGTGTCTGCATGACCACTGAGGCTCCTTGCCATGTGTGTCTGCCTGACCACAGAGGCTCCTTGCCATGTGACTGCATGACCACTGAGGCTCCTTGCCATGTGTCTGCATGACCACAGAGGCTTCTTGCCATGTGTCTGCATGACCACTGAGGCTCCTTGCCATGTGTCTGCATGACCACTGAGGCTCCTTGCCATGTGTGTCTGCCTGACCACTGAGGCTCCTTGCCATGTGTGTCTGCCTGACCACTGAGGCTCCTTGCCATGTGTGTCTGCCCGACCACAGAGGCTCCTTGCCATGTGTGTCTGCCTGACCAGAGGCTCCTTGCCATGTGTCTGCCCGACCACAGAGGCTCCTTGCCATGTGTGTCTGCCTGACCACAGAGGCTCCTTGCCATGTGTCTCTGCCCGACCACAGAGGCTCTTTGCCATGTGTGTCTGCATGACTACTGAGGCTCCTTGCCATGTGTCTGCCCCGACCACAGAGGCTCTTTGCCATGTGTGTCTGCATGACCACTGAGGCTCTTTGCCATGTGAGTCTGCATGACCACCGAGGCTCCTTGCCATGTGTCTGCATGACCACTGAGACTCCTTGCCATGTGTGTGCATGACCACCGAGGCTCCTTGCCATGTGTCTGCATGACCACTGAGGCTCCTTGCCATGTGTGTCTGCATGACCACTGAGGCTCCTTGCCATGTGTCTCACTGCTGGTGATACAACGGCCCAAACACCCTCAAAAGAGGACCTCTGCCAGAAGGGAGAGATTTGAAGAGGAAGAGACATGGCTGAACTGCTTCCATTTCAAGCATCTTGCAGCTCCTCGGAAATCCATGTAACTGACCCATGGAGAGTGTTGATGTAGGCTCCCAAACCAGGATGTGTCCTTGAATCAGGGCATCTAGGGGGTTGTCAGTGAGACAGAATGCCATAACTGCAGAGTCCATCCATTCCATTGGTCCGCTACCAAGATCTCAGTGGAAAGGAAGAGTCCCACTGTTGAGTTGGTTCTATAAACACTACCTGAATTTTCTCTGTATGGGGACTTCATTGCACCCCACAGGAATGAGAAATACTGTGCCAGTTATAGACGAAAGCTGGAGGTCTGCAATAAGAGCTGTGAGACAAGTCTGCATGTCAGCTGTAAGTCTGTCTGTCACAGACAATGAGTGGAAAGTCATCCAAGGAAAGGTGAAGGACTGGTTTGGGTAGGTTCACTGCTCTTAAATTGAATGAAAACAAACACTCCTTTACAGTCTAGAACTATGAGGCTGGGCAGAGCATAGACCTGAATGGTGACTCTACAGAACTTAAGGCCATAGTACTGAGGAAAAAAGCATGGGACTCCATAATGTTGACTAGACATCAGACCATGGGCATGGCATCTTCACTATCCATGAAAAAATGACCACAGCTAGCAAACTGGGCCCACCATGAAAGAACTGATGTGGTAAAGTACACAATGCCAAACTGTATTTATAAACACTGATAAATATAATAAGTTTTGGACTTTCTTTCGTAACATCAACAAATACAAGTTTTTGATCTGATGACTTTGATGCACTATCATGGGGAGAGGGAAGGGGATGGTGTGTGTGTGTGTGTGGGGGGGGGGGGGGGGGGGGGGGGGGGGGGGGGGGGGGGGGGGGCATCTCTGCATTCATGCTAACAAATTAAGCACAAAATTTGAAAACACCTTCTCTAGATACATGGGAAAATGAGCCATGGGAAAACGCCCAACACGATTCATAATGAAAACAAGGCTAGGACATTCATCATACATCACTGAATGCCTGTCAAGGCAGCTGGACCGAGACTTCACTTTGCAGACAGGCAAAGAGCATGTGTTCCACAGATAGATCTTTTACAAGAAATGAATAACATAATATTAGATGTGTGCATATGCATTTGTGCATGCTCCTGTATATGCTATGTTTTTGTATAGAGTATGTGCAAGTGCATACTGTGTATGTAATTATGCTTATGTGTGTATGTGTATGCATGGATGAATGTATGTACATGTGTGTATGTGTGCGTGTGTCCATGTGTGTGTGTGTGTGTGTGTGTGTGTGTGTGTGTGTGTGTGTGTGTGTGTGTGTGTGTGTGTGTGTGTGTGTGTGTGTGTGTGTGTACCAATATATCTAGCACCTTATGTAATGAATAAGTCAGGTCAGTCTACTATTTCTGGGGATGGGTTGGAAGGAGGGTGGTGGGGAGGGGAGGGAATATCAATTTTCGATTAATGAACCAGGCCTAAAGAATAAATATAAAAGGGTAACTATCAAAAACTATTTCACAACAGATGTTTTTTTTCAAAAAAACAACACAGCATAAGTCATTTCATCAATACATCAAAATGAAGGTGGGAAGAAAGAGTGTCAACTTACAGATGTTTTGCGAAAATAACATAGCATAAGTGTTAGTCATTTGATCACTTTATCAAAATGAAGGTGGGAAGAAAGTAAACTTACAAAAACCAATCATTCCAAGGCAGCACATTATCTCAGGAATTTCGTGCCAGCCCCTCTTTATAAGAGACACACCTGTAGAAGAAGAAAATGAGGCATACATTTTGAAGAACAGAATGATGGGAGTGGAGGGGGGGGGGGGGTGGGGGTGGGGTGGGGACTCTGAAAAAGACACTTTTTTTTTCTCTACATTGTTCATATGCACTTACTCATTTTGGTTCCTTTTTGAATGTCACAATTCTTACCATACACATTATGATCACAATTTTTTATGGTTCCCTGAGTGTTTCACTTTAACTAGTTAAAACATACTGGATTATAAATCATGTGCTTATGTAGCACAGTATCTAGGAATAGTTGAATCTGGTCACATTCAAAATCACAGATGAGTTATAAACAAAACAACTTAATCCAGTGCGTGTACATGTGTTGCTATTGTTCAATTTTAACGTCTTCCCACTTAGTAATTACAGACAGATTGTGTAATGGTGTATGTGTGTGTGTGTGTGTGTGTGTGTGTGTGTGTGTGTGTGTGTGTGTGTGTGTGTGTGTGTGTGTGTGTGTGTGTGTGCGTGTTTGTGTAATGGTTTATGTGTGTGTGAGTATGTGTGCATATGTGTGTGTGTGTGTATGTGTGTGTGTGTGTGTGTGTGTGTGTGTGTGTGTGTGTGTGTGTGTGTACATGCGTGTGTGTGCATGTGTGGTCCATGTTTTAAGTGTGTGTGTGCATGTGTGTGCATGCATGTGTGGGCGTGTTCGCATGTGTGTGTAAATAATTTCTTTCTTTTTATATATATATATGTGAGGGTTTGTTAAAAGTTAAGATAAATTCCTATTGGACTGCATAATAGATATGGGCATAACGAACAAAGAAAAGCATAATTAATTACATTTTAGGTAATGTCAGTGGAGTCGATCTATCATGTGAAATATTAGTACTAGTCTTGTGCACTGTATTCTCTGCTCTTGGACAATCTAGCAATATGTGACATACACTGAGAGTTTCACCATAAACACATGTAACATTTTTGCGGTATTTGGTTCAAAGTGAATTTAAACTCGTGAATTACAGTTACTACCTCTCTAGATATTGCACTTTCATATTTGTCTAATTGAGTCTTGAAGAGGCTCTCAGGATTTGGTTGTATACAACTGTGATAATACTGACTATCTGTGCCTTTCAATAACCTCTTGAAACTGTTAAAGGATGCTCTATAAATCAAAGTATAACATTCTGACAGGTGTAACAGAATGGTCTGTGCAGTCATGCCTTCAGTTCAATATTGTGCACTGCTCACTGAGAAGCTTGATCAACTTTCTCGTTTGCTGAAATTCCGCAATGTGAGGGCACCTGACAGAAAGTCACATTTATCCATTTTATCGATAGATGTGTCATGTAATCATTTCTGAAAGAGTCTTACAATGGATCTATGTGTACGAATGTATGTATGAGTGTGTGTGTGTGTGTGTGTGTGTGTGTGTGTGTGTGTGTGTGTGTGTGTGTGTGTGTGTGTGTAATGTGTGTGTGCCGTGTCTGTACGTGTGTGTGTAAACACGTTTATGTGCGAGAGAGTGGAAATGTGTGAATAAATAACTGTATGAGGAAGCATGCTAAATGAGTCTGTCTGTGTGTCTGGTGCGTGTGTATGTGTGTGTGTGTGTGTGTGTGTGTGTGTGTGTGTGTGTGTGTGTGTGTGTGTGCGCGCCCACTTGTGCTTATACAAAAGTAGTTACATGTCTGTGCCTATATGAGTATGTGTGTCATGTGCACTGCATGCAGAAAGACAGAAACAGAGACTGAGAGAGACACAGAGAGGACAAGTGAGAATTTGGGGGCTTAGGAGGAGATGCTACTGCTAGAAAGCTAAAGGCGTAGAACCGAGGGATGAGGAGTTTTGCCGACCACCTCTCACTTTTTTTTTTCCACATTTTTTTCTTTTTCACCAATTTTGAACTGTTTTACTTTTCTCTGAAAAGTTAACAATTGATCATCATTGTCAAATCTATAAATGTCAGTACAAAATACAACAACAAAAAATACAAAGAAATAAGCCAGTCTTAATCTATAAACTCACTTGAATTAAAAAAAAAGCAAAAAAAAAACTAGTTCACTTTCAGTCTAACTCTAAGTTAACTGGATCAGGTTTTTAGAACAACAGCTTACGCTTCATCAAGTTTCCTTTCACATAAAGTTTAAGTGAATTCTAATCTCAATCTGAAAACTGACTTGAAACAATTTTTTGCTATCTAGTTTCACTTTCAGTCTGTGTTAACTGGATCAGTGGTTTTGAACAGCTTATGCTTCATCAAGTTTCCTTTGACATAAAGTTTCAGTGCATTGATCTGGTTAACAGGGCTGAGACTGTTCAACAGTACAAATCTGAATTTTTTTATAAAATTTTATAATGTAATTTGTAAAATGTTTGCAAATTTACTTTTGATTATACTACAAATTACTCAATCAATGCGCCATAAATGGAAAATTTATAACAAAAAGCGGCCCCTCCCCCTCACACAAAGAAAGTGGTATGAATCGATTATAGTTCTTTAAGGTGTGTGTGCTGCACCCCACATCAAATGATAATCATGTCTTTGAAAACAGAACGACACAGTGGAGGCTTAACTTACCCTTCATTGCTCCTCTGGACGCCATTTTGTCTGCTGGCATGAAGGTCACAGGCGACGTTTCCGCCGGATATGTAGCCAAGGCCAAGACAATCACAACATGGCGGCACCCCCTGGAGCATGCTACGACTGCTAGTCATCCAACAGAATCGGCGAAAAAGTCACCAAAGCCCTGTCGCGCTTGTACAGACTTCCAGTCATGGATGAAAATGCAGGGGAAACAAAGTCAAGTTCGTAAATAATTTTCTTATGTGTTTTAAACAATGTAATTCTGAAGTGACAGAGCTGTCAAGTGGTTAGGTTAGACGCGAAGGTGATGCAAGTTGAACTTTCGATTACAAAACTACATCGGGTACAGGTTTTTAGTTCATTAACCTACTCTGACATCACGACCTGTGTAATATATGCTTACGACCAGCCACCAAATTAACTTAGAAAACAAAATTTGATGATTTCATTGACAAATCGAAAAAAGTATATTTCGCACAATGTCGCGCTGGTGACCAACTCGTTTTTGAGTGAACCAGTCTTTTAGGAAGAAGAAGAAGAAGAAGAAGAATTTGCTGCCTTAGTGTGATTCGGCGATACCCCCAGTAGTTCGGTGACAGCGAGCAGTTAGGCAAACATCTCCAGTGCCGGGTGATTGTGTTGCTCAACTGTTAGAACTCGTGTGCGAATGGTGGGAAAAACTCTTTATGCCCAAAACGCTTAATTATGGCATAGCGGGCAGTTGCTCGGACATGGATCAGAAACTTCACACAGCCAGAACTCAGAAAGTACGAATAGGAAACAAACTATCAAGAGAAATTAAGTTCTGAGCAGTAAGTGGAATCCAACAGGCAGTATTCTTTGACCTTTTAGTAGTAGTAGTAGTAGTAGTGGTAGGGAAGTAATTTATACATAGGCCGTTAAGCCTTTAAATGTCCCCTCTTGTTATTATACTTTATAACAGGGTTGAAATGCAAGCTAAATAAATTTTCCTGCTTATTCATCAAAGCTTCTAAACTTCTCATTTATTTTCGTACATTTTTTAAAAAAATGATCAGCAAGATGAGAAACAGAGTGCATGCAAGTTTGTTTTTTTGCTGACAATTTTTTTTTTTTTTTTTTTTTGCTGACAACACCAAAAGTAAGCAATACATAAAAAGAAGAATTAGACATTATCACAAAATGATATTAAGAATCTTATTAAATACTTTTATGTTTAAAATAGGAGGTAATCAACAAAATGATCTCAACAATCTTGTTAACTGATCTAAAAAGTGGAAGCTGTGTTTTACCTTTAATGGACATGGATTTAAATGAACTTTACGTCATGTCCTAAAGATTGTGTAGAAGTAAACTCGTGGAGAGCGTGGCAGCAGAGAGTCCTCGGAAGAGAAGCCCCCTTCAAGCAAGTGTCTCGGCCCTTATCTCCTGACACTCTAGGGGGGTTGGGCCACACATGGTTCATGACTCCCGGATGTCCCTCTGCTGCCCCTTTTTTTCCCCATCTCTTGGGACGAGCCATGGCTGGGATTCAAACCCATGCCCTTCTGGACATGCTTATTTTCCACTTAATGACTCACACACTAACCTGAGCCACTGGGACACCTGATATTTGTAGGTAAGTTAAGCCTTATGAAGTTCACTTTTGTTCCTCCTTGACCAGATCCAGCTTGAACACTCTCTCTGCTGCTTCTGCCATTGCTTTCAGGGCTCTGGTTTTTTCCCTCCCTGCAACTGAGAGCTGTTTCATGAGGCTGTATGCAGGCGTCCTACAAACCTCCTAGCTCCAATTTCTGCAGTGAGGACTTTGACCTGATAGCGTTCTCTCCTCAGGCTGTTTGCCAGATCAGCATACTTTTCAGTCTTGTAGATTTGAGCTGCCTCCATTCTGTTCTCATATGGCACTGTGAGCTCGATCATGATCAGCTGCTTGGTTGACTGAGAGTGGACTACTATAACTGGTCTCATGCCACTCTTGCTGATGATCTCTGGGTGACTCTTCCATTCTGGGAGGTCTGCAATGCACTCCCAGTCATCTGCCCCGTCCAGCAGACTCTGCCTGCCTGCATGTTCTGAGTGGCACTGTTGTTCTTGACCATGATTCACTGCCTCCTGCCATGAAGAATGTTGCGGGTGTTTTTGGAGTCCTGATTTTCCCTTTTTGTGGTGTTGGTACTAGCCCAGACTACTTGTACAATCTCTTTGAGCACTTGGTTGTGCCTCCATGTGTACCTTCCTTGAGCCAGGGCTACTTTACATGAGCTTAGGACATGCTCCATTGTTTGTTTTTCATGGCTGAGGGGGCATGAAGGATCGTCTGTTTTTCCCCACTTCACCAGGTTTGCATTTGAGGGCAGAAGGTCATATGCAGATCTGAGAATGAAGCTGATCCTGAGAGGGGCCATGTGCCAAATGTCATTCCAAGTGAGACTTCTTTGGAGTGCATTCTCCCCACATTGTCCATTGCCCTTGCTGGCTCTGCTGGACTGCTTTTTGGAGTCTTTTTTGGTCTTCTTCTTTTCTCATCTCCTGAATCATCATGTCTCTTTTTGGCTTTTCCTTTGGCTTTGACCACCATTCAGTTTTGGTCACCCCCAGTCCTTGTCTGTTGGTCTATGTGTGTCCTGTTATTTCTCTGATCTTGAGACTTTCTTTTGCAGAATCCATCGCTCTTGAACTTTCCATTTTCTGCCTGTCTTCAGCTGGGGCTTGATTGCTTCTACCACCTTGTCTCCTGAGTCCTCCAGCATGCTTTGAAGTCTGATCTTCCCTGCTTTGTATTCCTCCAGGATGGATTTCAGTGGTAGTTTCAGCTTTGCTTGGCGACAGTACAACGCTATGTCAGTGAGACAGGGTGGGACACCCAAGCCATTTCCTTGTGAACTTGTTGATTTTGGATTCCATTGCCTCCACCATGCTGATGCAGATGTCATATATCATCAGAGGCCATAGGAGCTTTGGTATCAGCATGAACTGCGGACACCAGACCTTGTATTTGCCAGGGAGCCCACACTGGTCAATGGTCTCCAAGCCTTCTTCCAACATCTGTTTGGTTTCTTTTTGCTCTTTGTGTGTCTTTCAGCATATCATCACCATCTTCCAAGGCTCTTGACTGGCTCTTCTGTGGCTGTTGGAATGGCCTGGTTGGCAACACTGAAGACCACAGATTCGGCCACTTTTCCTTTCCTCAGTAGAGACTCCGTGATTTCTTTGGCTTGAACTTCATTCTGGATGAGGCAACTATGTCATCCAGCCTCTCCAGCACATGACATGTCTCATCTTCTCTGGATGAAATCACTGTAGTGTCATCCATGAAGGCCTTGAGAGGGGGCATCTTGTATCCATCGCCAAGGTCTGTTTGTCTTGCGTTGCTTGTTGCTGCTTTCAAGATGACTTCCAGTGCCAACACGAACAGTATTGGGGAAATTGCACAACCCATTGCAATGCCCACTTCCAAGCTGATCCAATCTGTTGTGTACTCCTTGGTAGTGAACCGCATTGAGAAGCCATTGAAGTACTTCTTGAGCATGTCGCAGCAGTTCTTTTTGCACATAGTACATCTCAAGACCAGCTGTATCATCTCATGGGGTACAGATCCATATGTGTTTGCCAGATCAAGCCACACTACGTCCAGGTCTCTCTTTTCTGTTTTTGCTCTTTAGATTGCGTCCCAGATCATTGTGGCGTGTTCTACACAGACAGCCATGCCTGAGATGCCAACTTTCTGGACTGACACATCCAAGTAGTTGTTTCCCATGAGGTAGCTGGTCAGCCTTGCCGCCATGACAGAGAAGAAGATTTTCCCTTTGACGTTCAGTAGTGATATTGGCCTGAACTGGCTGATGTCACTTGAGTTTTGCTCTTTGGGGATGCACACACCATCTGCCGTCAAAGATTTTTACCAAAGTTTTCGTTGAGTTTTTAGACGATGTATTTTAAAGAATTGTGTGAATGAATGACTTGTGAGCTGACTTCAACGCGGTGACAGCCCTGATATGGCCCTTTGCAGTCGGCTGGGCTATAAGCAACATTATCTTATCTTATCTCATCTGCTGTCATCCACTGGCTGCTGATCTTCTGGTTTCTCCAAGCTGATTGCAGCAGCCTGTGGAGCCATTCCAGCACTTTGGGACATTTCTTGTACAGCTGGTAAGGTATTCCGTTTGGGCCTGGTGATGATTTGGCTCTGGCTTTGTCGACCACCTTCTTTATTTCTGCCAACGTTGGAGGCTTGTCATTGAACTGTTCCTCAGGGTTGGTTGGCCACACCAGACCTTGAATGTTGAGTGGTGCTTTGCTCTGTGAGTCAGAGTATGTTTTACTCAGATGCTGCTCAAGAACTCCTTTGTCCACACTTAGGGTCCCAGATTTTGGCTGCTCAAACAGAGTTCTGGCAAACTGGAAGGGGTCTCTGAAGAAGCGCTCTTGTGTCTTCTTCTTTTTGCTCTTTCTCCTCCTCGCAGATTCCGCTTTGCTGAGGGCGCTGTGTTTTGCTTTCAGGTCTTCCCAGAGTTTTTCCAAGCCTTGTTTTTCAGCTGGCAGTGCGGTCTTCATTTGCTTCTTGAGGTTTTTCGTTTGGACCCTGATCTTGTCCATCTCTTCTTGGCGTCTGGATTTCTTTGGAGGTGTCTTCTCTTTGGGTAGTTTTGCTCTATAGGCGTCTCTACATGTGGCATACACAATGTCCCCATATGTGGCTAATTTGTGTTGCAGGGTGCTTTTCCCTATCAGTGCATCAAGTCTTTGGACGATTTTTGCATCCAGTTTCTCCCAATCTTCAGTCTCGTTTGCTCGTGGCAGGTTGAGTTTCAGGCGCCTGGCATCAAGGGCCTGTGCAAATTCCTCATCCGAACCAACAGCGTGGATGTCCTTGGCACTGTGGTTTAAATCCTGGCCTTAGTCTTCCGACGTCTTATCTGCTGATGCAGTCCACTGCTGCTCATTCAGATGAGTCTTCACACATCCGATCTTTGTCCTGTGGATCTTCATGCCACGGGTGGTAGTGAAACGCTTTCCACAGACACATGGATATTCCATTTGGTCCATGTTCATAGTTCATTTGGGATTTGCATCATGATTGGTTGAGCACCGATGGATTCATCATTCTCTTCCCCTTTCAGTGAATCCTGGGAGCATCTTTTCCTTTTCTTTTTAGTAGCCACATGTTGAAGGCAAAGTGGGGAGCTAGCCCACAAAGCCCTTGGTTCTGGTCTTTCCCAGTGTCCTCCAGTCTTTCCCGGACGTCCTCCGGCCTATTCCAGGAAGTCAATGGTTTACCCATGCATCAGTAGAAAGAAACATGTGGAGAGCGTGGCAGCAGAGAGTCCTCAGAAGAGAAGCCCCCTTCAAGCAAGTGTTTCATGTGAAGGTGTGAATAATGCATAACGATGATCAATATCATATGTAGCTGATAAACGCATTGTAGAAGAAGCTTGCACAGGCGAACATGTGTTTGATGTGATATTTAACCCCACACTTAAACTCAACAAACACATCACCGCTACAATTAACAAACAAGTTAGATAGATTGAATTGATTAGAAAGAGTTTTACATAATTGAACTGATTAAGAAATGTTTTATGGGGATAAACTGTAATGTGTACATAAAACTTAACAAGAGTTTAGTCATACCCTTGGTAATTGACTTTAACAAGATGACATACTGGATATAGCCCACAGCAATCATCAGGGTTAACAAGATGACATACTGGATATGGCCCATAGCAATCATCAGGGTTAACAAGATGACATACTGGATATGGCCCACAGCAATCATCAGGGTTAACAGATGACGTACTGGATATGGCCCACAGCAATCATCAGGGTTAACAAGATGACATACTGGATATGGCCCATAGGAGTCATCAGGGTTAACAAGATGACATACTGGATATGGCCCATAGGAGTCATCAGGGTTAACAAGATGACATACTGGATATGGCCCATTGCAATCATCAGGGTTAACAAGATGACATACTGGATATGGCCCATTGCAATCATCAGGGTTAACAAGATGACATACTGGATATGGTCCACAGCAATTATCAGGGTTAACAAGATGACATACTGGATATGGCCCACAGCAATTATCAGGTTAACAAGATGACATACTGGATATGGCCCACAGCAGTCATCAGGGCTATAAGCAACATGAATTAAATGTGGAATATGGTATTGAAATTTTGAGCCCATATTTGATCCGCTGCACTTGCAAGAGTGCAAATACAGGCAACAAATGTAGTCATGTGAGATTAGGTGTTAGATTAATTAAGCTAGAATTTCGGTCTCTAAAGTATAAAAGATTACTTGAGGCTGTAAGAAGTGTCTTTTAAAATTACCAGAACATACTTACACTGCTAATAGAGCAGTCAACATGCCCAAGAACCCATAACAGAGAACTAATAGTACTTGTGCAGCAGAGCAGAAACTGGCAATAGAAGAAATTTCTTTCCTTACAGAAGTTATTGAACACGTGGATATTCTTCCATCACAAGCCAGACTGTGCCACTTTGACTGTATGCTTGAGAATGATCTTAATCTATTCATTTTCAGTTTCAATATGACAACCTGTGCCACTTTGACTGTATGCTTGAGAATGATCTTAATCTATTCATTTTCAGTTTCAATATGACAAAACAGGACTTTCTTTTGAAAAAAACATCTCATTACAGTAAAACATGTGAAAGGAGACTTCAAGAGAATGGATGCCGTCGGCCTAAAATTCTGATCCTGATATATCAAAACACTTTTGGGTTGATCTGATGATTGAAATATATGTCATAATTTTGACTGTAGTCTCTTCACGATTCATGGGATGGTGAGAAAGGGTGGAGAAGGGGAGGGAGGATGGGGGTAAAATAATGATACAACTCCTGGAATTGATAATGATTCCATATTACCTGGGTCATAAAATCAGAGTATGTTGCAACATTTAATGTATGCGGTAGGCTACAGGTAGCACTTCAAGTCTGGAAGAAGATGTTGATTTTTTTTAAATTGCTGAGTATTGCTTATGAGTCCTAACTAGATACTGAAATTGCCATTGAATGTGAAGATATTATTTTTCGAAACTGCTGATTTATTTCTGAATAACATTTTAACCTGGCTTCAGCTGTTCCATAGCCCTCATAGCTTCCTGTCTTACCTGTCCCCTTCCTCTCTCCCAACCAGCTCCTCCCTCTTCTGCTCTTTCCCTTTATTGATTCCATCCACAAAACTGCTAGAGACTTTATCGATCATCACAGGAAACTATATCGATCATCACAGGAGACTTTATCGATCATCACAGGAAACTATATCGATCATCACAGGAGACTTTATCGATCATCACAGGAAACTATATCAATCATCACAGGAGACTTTATCGATCATCACAGGAGACTTTATCATCACAGGAGACTTAATCGATCATCACAGGAAACTATATCAATCATCACAGGAGACTTTATCGATCATCACAGGAGACTTTATCGATCATCACAGGAGACTATATTGATCATCATAGGAGACTATATTGATCATCTCAGGAGACTATATTGACCATCACAGGAGACTATATTGACCATCACAGGAGACTATATTGACCATCACAGGATACTATATTGACCATCACAGGAGACTATATCGATCATCACAGGAGACTATACTGATCATCACAGGAGACTATATCGATTATTGCAGGAGACTATATTGATCATCATAGGAGACTATACTGATCATCACAGGAGACTATATCAATTATTGCAGGAGACTATATCGATTATTGCAGGAGACTATATCGATCATCACAGGAGACTTTATCAATTATTGCAGGAGACTATATCGATTATTGCAGGAGACTATATCGATCATCACAGGAGACTTTATCGATCATCACAGGAGACTATATCGATTATTGCAGGAGGAGACTATATCGATTATTGCAGGAGACTATATCAATCATCACAGGAGACTATATTGATCATCACAGGAGACTATATCGATCATCACAGGAGACTATATCGATCATTACAGGAGGGAAAGGTAGGCATTTGGAGGGATGGATGTTTGGAAAGGGGTTAATCCACACCTTGACAGAATCCTGTGACAGGAGTGGGGGAAGTGGGAGATGGAGGGGGGGGGGGGGGGGGAAGGATGGGGTATTAGGATGTGACAGGCCAGGTTTTATCCACTGAGCAATATCCTGAAGTGGTTGGTCTTATCAAAGTTGGGCACACACACACACATATGGAAAAAAAAGAAAAAAAAGAAAAAAAATTCTTCCCATTATATTCAGTCTTTTATACCCTTGCACCTTTGCCACTATCTCCCTCTTACTAAGTGTTGACCTCCTTTGAGTCCCTATCCTTACTTTCATCCTCAGTTTGCAAGAGCAACTGTTCAAACGTCTAAGTAATTGACATATACCCGGAATATTTCTACACACACACACACACATTCTAGGTATATACCATATCAGTATGGTTCAGCATCTAATTTGCGTGTAGAACAAGGCTTTTCCATTCCCCTCCCACTCCTGTCCGCCCCCCTCCTCCCCCTTCCCTTATTCACATGCACCTATAAGCGGTTCAACTCTTATGAGTAATATGTCAGCCTGTTTCATACTCTGATGATCTTGGACTCCTGTGTATTGCATATACCTGTGATCACATAGAATTGATGTTTCTGGATATCAGTGTGTATGGGCCCATGGTCAGTGTACACACACACACACACGCAGAGTCAAAAAGAAGGAAAAATCTAGGAAAACGAAAGCATATACAGCATGGTCTTTGATTTTAGAGGGCTTGATCACTTGTGTAACCCATTGTTGTTGGCCCTCATTGCAGAAAAAGCCCCAGGATCCGGACAGCAAGGTGATTGTCCACTTGACACAGAGCAGCTTGGACGCAGGAGCTGGGGATTTCTTCACACTATGGCAGCTTACTACCCAGACAGGCCCACACCCCAGCAACAGGGGGAGATGTCACAGTTTATACGACTCTTCTCTAAATTCTATCCATGTGAACATTGTGCCGAGGAGCTCAGGGAAGAGTAAGTTTGTCTCCTTAGCTGTGTGGTGGTGGTGTTGCTTGTCCAGTTGTTGCATTGTCAGCTGTTGTTGCAGGGCTACTGGCAGGGCACAAATGTGCACATGTGTTGAAACCTGCATGCCATTGTTCTTGGGACAGGCTTCAGACACGTCCTGGAAACCTTCAAAAGTTCCCCCCCCCCCCCCCCCCCCCAGGGCTTGAGAAGTGTTGGAAAAACAGTACAGGCCCCCAAACTCCCAGAAAAGTCCTGGAATTTTCTAAACCTGCTGACCACATTCTTATTCTTAAGGCAGCAAAATTAAGAATTGGTCTCCTTAGAAAATATTCAGTGGATGAGAATAATTTTAAATGAAAAATTCAAATTCATGATCATGCTGACATTGTGGTCACAGCAGATGACAGTTCTGCTGGTTGTCTGCTGCTGGATTTATACAACATTTTACTTGTTTGAATTCTGCATGTGAACTTTTATGTGTGTGTGTGTTTATCTTAAAATGTTTTAGACTGGTTTAACATTAGCATACTTCTTACTGTAATTTCTGGTGTCAGAGGTGTTACTTTCAGTCCTTGAAATTTTCTGGCATGGCCCTGGAAAAGTCCTGGAAAATACCTTGAATTGTTCCTCAAGAGATCTGTGGGAACCCTGCTGGGAGTGCGGATCTTCCCAAACCTTAAGGGACCCACGAAAATGGTCAGGTGGTTTACACCTTTGTTTTTTTTTTTTTTGTTTTTCATGTATGGCAGGCAGAATGAGACAGTGTTCCTTTTGAAGGTTCAGAAAAATCTTGATGGTTCCAGTCCAAATAGCAGTCCCAGACCAGAAATGAAGAGAATGTATTGGAAGGGGTATGGGGTGGGACAGTGCTGGGAAGAGTTGAGAGGAGGCTTGTCTACTTTATAGAACGAATTGAAGAGATGGTGATAGAAGAACCTATATGGACAAGACATGGCAACTGACTGAGTATGAATTGCCAAACTTATATGATCTAACAAGGTCTGTACCATTCATATGTTGTCAGTGTGTGTGCGTGACTGCACATGTGCTCATGTGTGTGTGCACACGTTTTTTAATTTTTATGAATAAACAAAAAAGGAAAGAAGTAAACAATGAAAGTGACTTTTGAAACACTGACAGTAAATGTTATATTGATTCAGATTTTAAAAAGAATCTTTATAGGAAGGAAAAACAAGAAGGCAAGTTTGGACTGTAAGGGGGTGGGGGTGGGGGGGGGGAGGGGGGAGCTTTTACATTTAGGCAACACTAATTTCAAATTTCCTTCACACTCTTTATTTTCTATTACAAATATGATTGAAATTGGAGAGAGGAGAAAACAATAATTTGTTAAATAGCAACAAGGTGTTTAAAAAGAAATGGCGGCTGAACCTGAATGAACAGCATTTACTCTGGCTAAAATTTTTTCATTAATTTCATGGCAATTATAACTATGGTAGCACCGTAGGTATATTTGTTTTTGTTATTTTCGGAATATCACACGCTCCAAAGGGTTTGGTTTTTTTTAACCCGCACATGTAGAATAGACACAGAAAGCAATAGAAAAACAAGAAGAGTTTTATCATTAAACATTTTGAAATATTTGTAATGTTTGTCACAAACCTGACCAAAGATGATGGGAAGGTGTATTATCATTTGCATGTATCTCAGGCATAATTTCTAGACCTTGTACAGGATTTGGCGTGTGCAGAAAGACAGTGCTGACTGTTGTGGGGGAGGAAAAATTTAGAAAGAGAGGGGGTTAGTTACCGCCAAGGACATTGACAGACAAAGCACAGGACAAGACACGATGCATTTCGACCTCTTGGGTCTTCTTCAGGCAAAAAAACAGATCACATTTGACTTTTTAGGACAGTACAAAGAAAGAATGAAAGGTGACTATCTGTTGTCCATGTGGGAGGAAAAATGGCGGTCATTCATCTGACCATATGGCGGCCATTCTTCCTACCACATGGACAGCAGATAAGTCACCTTTTGTTCTTTGCTTGTACTGTCCTAAATGTGATCTGTTTTTTTGCGTGAAGAAGACCCAAGAGGTTGAAATGCGTTGTGTCTTGTCCTGTGCTTTGTTTTTTCAATGTCCTTGGCAGTAACTAACCCCCTCTCTTTCCAAATTTTGCATTGTTCTCCGCCATCAGTCACTCCGTTTTGAAACTGTTGTGGGGGAAGCAGAATGAGAGAAAACGTGTCTAGCTCCAAACATTAAAATGCTGATTATCATGGGAGAATGAGAGGAACGTGTCATAGCTCCAAAGATTAAAATGCTGATTATCATGGGAGAAGGAGAGGAATGTGTCCTAGCTCCAAAGATTAAAATGCTGATTATCATGGGAGAATGAGAGGATGTGTCATAGCTCCAAAGATTAAAATGCTGATTATCATGGGAAGGGAGAGGAACGTGTCCTAGCTCCAAAGATGAAAATGCTGATTATCATGGGGGAAGCTGAATGAGAGGAATGTGTCATAGCTCCAAAGATTAAAATGCTGATTATCATGGGAGAAGCAGAATGAGAGGAACGTGTCATAACTCCAAAGATTAAAATGCTGATTATCATCAGCAGTCTAGGCTACTGAAGTGGAGCTTTTTAAAAAAACTTTTCCTGACAAACAAACTCCTGATTAAAAAGCTAACAGATTGTGCTATTTTAGTGTGTGCATGTGTGTGTGTGTGTATGTGTGTGTGTGTGTAATTCCCCTAAACTCGGGTAATGTGCCATTGTGCTGCATGATAAATGGACAATGAAATAATGATGAGGTTTATCACAATGTCTTCTGAATTACAGTCATTTCCAGATATCTAGAGGTGAGACACAAAATGCAGGTTTGAAGTGTGCCTTTACAAGGACATGTGAGCCCTCACCTTCAGGTCTTCACATACTTCAGTGATGCTGTGCTGTGTGGGGTGACCATAGTTAACACATTGTTTTATCTATTCTTTTTAAAATTTGTTATCCGATGGCCTGAGAGCGTCTTTTATTGTCCCAAATGAGGTTTTGATGATGAGGGCATCAAATATCTTTCCATTCCATGAATGTTTTGGGGGGAAATGTTTGCATGTGCATATTATTTGTGTGTGTATGTGCGACAGTGTATTTGGATGCACAGATATGTTTATGTCTTTCTTAGATATGTAAGCAGTGCTGTCATCCATATTTCACATTTTATTTCAACAGTTTGAAAAACAATGCGCCAGACACCTCCAGTCAACATAACCTGTCTCAGTGGTTTTGCCGGCTTCATAACAGTGTGAACAGAGGCTGGGAAAGAAGGAGTTTGACTGCTCCAAAGTGGATGAGAGGTGGAGAGATGGGTGGAAAGACGGCAGCTGTGATTGAATTTTGTGTGTGTGCGTGCTGGAATTCTAGACTGAGTCATAAGAGCACATTTGGTATGCAGTATGCAGAACTATGAGTCCACAATTAAATGATTTTATAACTGAAGCCTTTTACTTGATTAGAATGGAAAGAAGCCTCTTATGGGTTAATGTTCTAATTATTTTAGAGTATGCCTGCACATTTGTCTTTTCCAACAGTACAATTTTAATGTATTTAAGAACCTCATAGACAAACGTGAAGTAATAACTAAAATAAGATATGAATTTGACAGATAAATTAGACTGAACAACGACTGGACCAACAAGCATTAAAGAAAGTATATTTATATATATATATATACGGAAAGGGCCTTAATCCTAAATGGGCTAAGTTGTTTTGATACAACCCCCCAAATTCTGATCCTGATCCTGATCCTGTGGGATTTCTAATAATACTGACACTACCACCACCTATTCGTAGACACTGGATTGAACTTTGAAGGAAGGCTGTTCCAGTGGGCATCCAGTCTGGACTTGAAGGTGTTCAGTGTTAGAGCTGTGACTATGTGAGCTGGGAGGCTTTTCCAGGAATTTGACTGTCTCAGCGAAAAAGTTACCTCAAACTTGCAGCCTACAGTGTCCTTTGACCAGATTCAGACTGTTGCCCTTGTTTCTCTGCTGTCAAACAACTGAACTGAGCCACCACTATCCCATCTTGTTTTCAGAGACATGATTATCATTTGAAATTGGGTGCATCTTACACCTTAAAGAACTATGATCAATTCATACCCACCACTTCCAGTGTGTGTGGGAGCGACTGCTTTTGTTGTAATTTTTTCCACTTATGGCTCATTGATTGATTAATTTGTACTAATTGTAGTATATTCAAAAGTATGATTTGCAAACATTTACGAATTACATTATAAAATTGAAAAAAAAAGCAGATTTGTACTGTTAAATAGTCTCAGCCCTGTTAACCAAATCAAGTCACTTAAACTTATGTCAAAGGAAACTTGTTAAAGAGTAAGCTGTTGTTCTAAAACCCTGATACAGTTAACACAGTAAATACGAAATGAGGCAGGCAACAGTAAACAACAAATAGTTAGAGTAACTCTTGCTCCCACAAGAAAACATAACTCCAAAGGAATTTTGCTCACGACACTAAATCGCCTAGCAGACATGACAGCACAGAGCACACAGGAACAGTAAACAACAAACAACAAATAAGTAAATAAACTCTTGCTCCCACATGAAAACATAACTAAAGGAATGCTGCTTATGACACTGAATCGCCTAGCAGACATGACTGCACAGAGCTCACAGAACAAAAAAGGGAAACGTCTCCATCAAGTGAGATATGGTGTATTAATGATACTCTTCATTTTTGAAAGTGTACTTGTATTTACTGGATGAAGTATTAGCATCTTCTGTGTAAAAGATTGATGAGTTTTTTTCTAGTGATGTTCCGGGCAGAGACAGACCTGTCTTGTTTGGTTTACCAGTGAATAAGCTGTGAAACACTGTCCTGAGCCTCATCCATCATTGATACTGTATTAGTTGATTGACAGATTTGTTCTTCATGTATGCTGCCTCATGGATTAGTGGATGAGACGTAGTATATATAGACAACTAGACAAGCAATGACACCACCTGACAAAACTGAAACTCAGATTGAAAGGCGATCTTGATTAGCTCCTTTTACATGCTGAAGTTGAAAGTCACGCATTCTGAAAATTAGTTATAGAACTTTTACAAAATTTGTGGTGCTTCGAAGAAAATATTGCAAATCAATCTCAACCACCCAAACTGTTCATGGCCAAATTCAAAAATTGCGAATGCTGACTAGGTGAGCAGTCTTCTCACCTTTGCATAGGATTTTTAAGTTTGCAAACAGCTCTTAAATACCTGATGTCAGTGCACAGCTGATTTGATCAAATATGGGGAAGTAGTACAGTTTTATTCTCACATGCTATCTTATTACTTTACCCTTCTTGCATAATCTTCAGTCTTACTGTAATTCCAAGGGGTGTGACCAGCTCTTGGAAGAACCTTGTATGCATCAGCTTTCAACACTGACTTGAACTCAGATGTAGACACTCGCACAAACTGAATCAGTGATCAGGATGAGCAATAATAACTCTGTTGTTGTTGTTTGTTGTTGATGTTGTGTGTGTGTGTGTGTGTGTACATGGTGTGTGCATGTGTGGATGTGTGTGTGTGTTCCAATGACAAACTGACATTTTCACAGAAACATGCATTTGAAGGAAGAGATGTTATGAGTCTCTGCAATCAGTCTCCAGATACGGGTGTGAGGAAAGATGGCTGCACATATTTCATGTAACAAATTGAACCTACTCCACAAAACATGGATTCAACTTTGTACATTAAATATTCAGATGACTCAGCACTTGTAGATCTTTCCAACTCTGATTCTGTTTACTTCAAGGGAGGTTCAAAGATTTGTTGACTGGTGCGATCATAACTATCTTGATCTGAATGTAACAAAAACGAAAGAAATGTTGATTGATTTTAGAAAGAATCCAAAAGCTGTACCACCACTTTTTATCAAAGGTGCTGAAGTAGAACGTGTTGAATCATACAAATATTTAGGAACTTTTATATAGATAATAAGCTGAATTTTAAATCCCATGTTGAGTATGTCCACAAAAAATGTCAAACCAGATTATATTGTCTTCGCAAGCTGCGATCATTTCATGTGAATACTGACATTCTTCGGACATTTTATTCATGCTTCTTGGAATCTGTTCTAACTTTCTCATTTATGTGTTGGTATGGTGGGTTGACTGTGAAGAGCAGAAATGTGCTTGAGAAAGTGGTGAACGTGGGAGGAAAAATCGTTGGTGAGAGACAAAAAAAGTCTGAGTGAGCTATATAGGTGCCGTGTTAGTTGTAAAGCGAAGAAGATTACGTGTGACCAGACCCACGTCCTTGCAAATCAGTATGACCTTCTTCAGTCAGGACGAAGATATCGATCGGTTAAATGCAGAAGTGTCAGATTTAAAACAAAGTTTTATTCCCCTGTCCATTGATTTCTTGAACCGAGAAGATGTTAATTGAAATCCAAATTCCTCTATATGAATGTATGTCATATGTGAGAAAATGGGTAATGTGGCTAAATTATTGTTTATTTGCTGTGAATGTGTGTGACCACAAATTAATTTCTCAAATTGAGATAATAAAGTTTACTTGACTTGACTTGGTGTGTGTGTGTGTGTGCGTGTGTGTGTGTGTGTGTGTGTGTGTGTGTGTGTGTGTGTGTGTGTGTGTGTGTGTGTGTGTGTGATCTGTAAACATTTTCGTTGAAGATGTCAGCACAGTGCTAATTTCGTTGTCGCTGTTGTCAACCATTAATGGAACTGGGGTTCATGGCATGGTGGAGTGAAGAAACAATGAATGGAATGAGGACATTGTTGACGAACTAAAGCTGGTAGAACTTGCATTCATTTCTTACTGTTGTCTTTGCATGGGCATTTTTACAGAATGAGATAAGACCATGCATCATCCAAGATGTCTTATTGTATGTGAAGTTGTGGTCACTGTATCTCTTTTGTAGGCTCAGAGAATGGAAGAAAAAATGTACAAAAGATGTGCAAACACTGCGTTCTCAGCTGTTGATGAAGAATGGTGAAAATCACCAGTTGCAGCAGTCACAACATAATCTCCATCAGAAAGCTCAAGATTTGATGGACCAGGTAATACATTTCAGTTTCAGGTGTGAACATTCTGTTTGTATGTCAATAGAAATTTCTTCTGTGTTGAATTTTTTTTGAAGGAGTGTATGCTTAAAAATAGCACATAAATCAGACACAGTCACAATGTATGCCCATTTTCCCATTGGTTTTGATGTAGTTGCCAATTAACTTGATACTGGTGAAGTATGAAGAAACTGTTAGGGAGAGTTTGACAGTACCTCTTCAGAGAAGAACCCTTCACACACAAATGTGTCAGTCCCAAACTTCTTGTGTTCTAAAGAGGGCCATGCACCATCTATGTCATGATTCCTAGAAGTCCTTCTAGCATCAGAAATAGTTTTGCCACTGGTTGGATTCAAATGTGCACTTTGTGGATGGTGGGGTGTCTTAAAGCTTGTCTTTAAGTGCTGGATGTCGCCCACATCGCCAATGAACAACTGTTCTAAGTCAGGAAATGTAAGCCTGAGCAAGTTCACTCTTGTTCATCCCACTCCAGATCCATGTGGAACTCTCTTCAGCTGCTTCTGCCACTGCTTTAGGGTTCTGGTCCTTGTCAGCTGTTCTACTAGCCGCGGTGGATGAGCCTGCAGACACCCATGCTTCAACTTAAGTGACACGGATTTGGGAAGCTCCATTCCCACACACTGCTGGCTAGACAGGGCCTGCCTTTCACACTGCTTGATGTCAGCTTCCTCAGTTTGGCTTTCCTTTGGCACAGTGAGTTCAGACAGTCATTGGTTTGATGAACCTGAGTGGAGTGCTACATCTCTGTTTGGCTTTGCTTTGGCACAGTGAGTTCAGACAGTCAGTCATTTGCTTCATGAACCTGAGTGGAGTGCTCTATCTCTGGCTTTGCTTTGGCACAGTGAGTTCAGTCAGTCATTGGTTTTGATGAACCTCAGTGGAGTGCTACATCTCTGTTTGGCTTTGCTTTGGCACAGTGAGTTCAGTCAGTCATTGGTTTGATGAACCTCAGTGGAGTGCTACATCTCTGTTTGGCTTGCTTTGGCACAGTGAGTTCAGACAGTCATTGGTTGTGATGAACCTCAGTGGAGTGCTCTATCCTGTCCTTATGATCTCTGGATGTTCCCATTCTGAGAGGTCTGCTGTGTGTTGTGTCCATCACATTATCGCTAATCACAAAAATGAAAGCAGGTGCAGAATTGTAACGCTCTCAGTAGGCATAACATTTTGATGATGCACACAGACACTGAGACCATTGATGACAAACAAACAGCAGCAGTATAGAGATCAGAGACACATCAACATCAGAACACAGTTTTTGACAACACATGCTGTGTTTGAGAACTCAGGGTGCGTTTAGTGATTTCTCTGCCTGTCAACGCTGTGGACTTCCAGTCATCCACTCCATCCCACAAATCTTCTTCCATGCTCACAGTCACAGCAATACCAGACCGTGACCTCTGGCCTTCAGCCAAGCAGAACATCAGTGCCAGAGCTTCTGGTGGCATGTTTTCTCTGGCAGAGCTGACCAGTGTGCAAACTCTTTAAGTACTCAGTTATATTTCCATGGTTTAGCATTGCTTTGTTTGAACTTCAGAACATGTTTCATTGTTTGCCCTGACAGAGTTGATGTGTAGCGTTGATTCCCCTGACCTCACCACTTGTATGGCAGGAGGCCATATATGATTCCCCCGACTTCACCACTTGTATGGCAGGAGGCCATATATGATTCCCCCGACTTCACCACTTGTATGGCAGGAGGCCATATATGACTCCCCCGACTTCACCACTTGTATGGCAGGAGGCCATATATGACTCCCCCGACTTCACCACTTGTATGGCAGGAGGCCATATATGACTCCCCCGACTTCACCACTTGTATGGCAGGAGGCCATATATGATTCCCCCGACTTCACCACTTGTATGGCAGGAGGCCATATATGATTCCCCTGACTTCACCACTTGTATGGCAGGAGGCCATATATGATTCCCCTGACTTCACTACTTGTATGCCAGGAGGCTGTATATGATTCCCCCGACTTCACCACTTGTATGGCAGGAGTTCATTGTGACAGATTGCTATAGAATTGTTTGTAGCTTCACTTTTTCAGTGTCATTGCCAGAAATGCTCTGCAGTCTCCTGTACAAGCCTCTCTGGCTAGTACTGTGATGTGGGTTTGGATGTGTGTACCTATATATGGAAGAGAGGGTCGGGGGGAATGCAGGATGTGATGTGTGGGTATTTACAAGCCTTTCTTGTGACATTCTTTAGTAGAGAAAATGAAATAAGTTGTCAGTTCACTGATGGTTTTTATTATCTCTTGTCATCATCATGGTAATGATCTCTGGTCATGGTGACGATCACAATCTAATGGCTGTCCAAGGTTGCTATAAAAAACAAATAAAAGAAAACAGAGTAGAGAAATATATGAATAAAATGAACACAGAAAGAAGTCTTGAGCCCTGTGCTGAGGGAACTTAACATTTGGAAGGGAGATTCTTTGTTGTTTCTTTTTTTCACGTGTTAGTAACCTGATTGTCAGGCAATACGTGTGTGTGTGTGTGTGTGTGTGTGTGAGAGAGAGAGAGAGAGAGAGAGAGAGGGGGGGGGGTGGGTGGGGGTAGAAAGACTAACAGCCTCCATTGTATGGGGAAATATCAATAAAAAGAATGAAACAGCATCAAAGCCGGTTCAAATTTGCGCAATCACATTGACAGAGACTATGGATGTCTGTGTGCACATGCGTACATATGTTTGTGTGCATGTGCATGCATGTGTGTAAGAGAGTGTGTTTTGCATATCTTTATAATGCTTTTAACTGTAAATGTGTTCGGATTCCATACGTGCAGTACATCATCTTCATCCACAGAATGAAATTGATATGAGGGAGACATTATGGAATTGCCACAGGCTCTTTTCAGTGTACATAGGTAACAAGGGAGAGATTGTGGAACTGCTGGGGGTTCTTTTCAGTCTACATAGAGCTACCCCACCTTCTGTAAGCTCTGTGCCTCTGACTTCCTCCTTTTCTTCTCTGTCTTTGACTCGGTCTCTCACACACACACACACACACACACACACACACACACACTCTTTCTTTCCTGTTGTCTACTGAGTTGTTTGCTTTGTTTTGTCATATTTGTTAAGGAAAGTCTTAAACTCTTACTTTTTGGTCACAATGCATGGCATGCCAGCTTCTGCGTTGTAATCCGGTGTCTGGGTAGAGGACATTGGACACACTGTCCAGTGTGGGACACTATCCATTCTGCAGTGTTTGTTATGGCTTTTGGAAACTTTTTTTTAACATTTTCACTATTCATACCCACACATTCACAGTTCTGATGATTGGTTATATTGTCAAAAACTTCAACTATATGGAAAACAAATGCAACTTTGTCAAGAAATGCCCTCTCATCCACAGAGAGGCAATTGGGGTTAAAAACCAACATTGTATGGCAAGCTTAAGTTCAGCTTTGTCAAGATACACCCTCACATCAGTGTGATGACTGACTCTGATACTAACAACTAAAACTGTAGGGGATACAGATCAAGATACACCCTCACATCAGTGTGATGACTGACTCTGATAATAACAACTAAAACTGTAGGGGATACAGATCAAGATACACCCTCACATCAGTGTGATGACTGACTCTGATAATAACAACTAAAACTGTAGGGGATACAGATCAAGATACACCCTCACATCAGTGTGATGACTGACTCTGATAATAACAACTAAAACTGTAGGCGATACAGATCAAGATACACTTCACATCACAGTGTGATAACTGACTCTGATACTAACAACTAAAACTGTAGGGGATACAGATCAAGATACACCCTCACATCAGTGTGAGGACTGGCTCTGATAATAACAACTAAAACTGTAGGGGATACAGATCAAGATACACTTCACATCACAGTGTGGTGACTGACTCTGATAATAACAACTAAAACTGTAGGCGATACAGATCAAGATACACCCTCACATCAGTGTGGTGACTGGCTCTGATAATAACAACTAAAACTGTAGGGGATACAGATCAAGAAATGCCTTCACATCACAGTGTGATGCTCAGAGTTCACAGTACATTCAACACCTGGCTACAGCTGTCCTGATCCACAATCCATGAAAATGCACACACACACCTTTGCAGCCACACTTGTCAAGGATTGTGAATCGGGACAGGCTGGAAATAGTTTGTGAATTTTGGATGGCATTTCCATGCCTCAAGCTGAGCTGGAGTGAAAGGACAAGACCCACTGAGAGAAATCTTGGACCTTGGTACTCAAAGCATTCCTCAGGGAAGGAGCTATTGGTTCACAGGAACAGAAAGAAGCTGCCACAATACTATTTGGCTTAATTCTCTGAACTGTGAAGTGAAAAAAGTATCTCCTGTAATGTAATGACAGTTGTTATCAGGCTGAACGGATGCATGGAACAGTGCAGGGAAGACACAGATCAACAGCGCTTTCTGTAGGCAGTGTCCACCTTGATCCCTAAACCACCTTGAAAGTAACGAAGCTGGGGTGCATCCGTTAAGATTGAGATGGTCCACTAGTGTTTGTGGGCAGATATATGAACTGCAAAAAGTACATCAGAATGCTTGAAAACAAGTTTTTACCTGTTGTTGCCAACCAGTATTTAACTAACCGCTCATCACTCCTAGAAGATAGCGCTTCCATTCATGGGCCAGCTGAGCGCGCACTGGCGAAGACAAGTGGGAATTCATTGAGTCAGGGACCCCACCAGAGTCCAGACCTATAAACCCCATGTGGCTTCAAGAATTACATGAGAAAGTAAACTCTTGTGCTATCAGATCTGTCGTTGACCTTTGGAGAGCACTCACCACTTACTGGACTGGGCTGTCACTTGCCCTCACTACAGGTGACTCTTTCCCTCCTGCTGTCAGCACATGCCAAGGCAAAAAGGTCACCTCAGCAGTAGCAAGTTCAGATCAGCCTGAAGGTTCGTAGTTTCATGCCTCTCTCTTCCCCACAGTAAGCTGTAGCAACAGGCACCTGTAGATATTTGGGACTGGAAGTGGCATGTGGGCAAGGACTCCCCACCCCCCCACCCCCTGCCTTCCCCCTACCTCCGACGGCGCCGGCCAGCTGACCACAGAGGCCATGTCAGGGCTTCCACACATACATCATGCACACCACTCACATGCATGCACACACAACCAACATTAGTTTTGCATCATCACGTTTTTTGTTACGCTATTTGGTTTCAAACAGGGTCCATATAGGTCCTCGATAGTCCTTGAATTTTGAGGACCCCTTTTCGAGGACTAAACAGTCCTTGAAATTTGGACTCTAGTGCATATGAATACTTCAGTGTGCTTGAAAGTCCTTGAAATTTTAGATTTTGATGGAGCAGCTTATATTTTGGTCAGAAAATTATAAAATCATACACAGAATTAATATATAAGAAAATTTTATTTCATTTTCTACCTGCTGAAAGTGTCCTCTTTCCTGCTGTCTGCTATTTACCAGATTCTGCTGAAGTGGCTGTATGAAGCCAGGGAGGTATGCATAAAAGCTTATATTTTCTTTATTACAGTCTTTCAATTTATATTACAAGTCCTTGAAAAGTCCCTAAAACGTTTTGTTGGGAGTTTTTTGGATTGGATGTTGTATAAACTCTGTTGAAGCACCAATGCAATCAAAATGAGCATGCTAGTAAGGTAAGGTAAGGTAATGTTGCTTATAGCCCAGCCGACCACAAGGGCCACATCAGGGCTGTCACCGCGTTGAAGTCAACTCACAAGTCGTTCATTCACACAATCCTTTAAAATACATCTTCTAAAAACATACCCAAATTCTTGTTGAAAATCTTTCCACTGTAAAATCTCAGATTAGATGAAAAATGTTAATCTTCCTCAGAAATTCAAAGATGACATCAGGCGGAACATCTGAATAAGGTTTTCATGGTGTCTGCTGTAGCATGCTAGTAAGAGGACACACTGGAAATACCAGTCAATACATACACCTTCTTAATTCATGCACACCATACATTACAAGTGAACAGGGAAAGAAAAAAAAATAATGAAACAAAAACCCAACCTTGTGTAACATGTTACCAGTTATAACTTATGACAGATCCACATTCAACAATTCCAATCATTACATGCTGACTGGGGGACTGTGTGAGGGGGAGGAGACTTCTACATTCAACAATTCCAATCTTTACATGCTGACTGGAGGACTGTATGGGGGGAGGAGACAGATCCACATTCAACAACTCGGATTATTACATGCTGACTGGAGGGAAGGAGGACTGTGTGAGAGGGGGAGGAGGGAAGGAAGGGGGAAGGACATGGAGAGGGTTGACCCTGTCACACAGTCAAAATTATTAAGTCCATGTTCGCTGGAAAAAAAAAAAAGGACAACAAACCAATTTTTATGAAATGATTATTTTAAAAAAGAAAGTGGTCCTTAAAATCAACAATAACTTCTACTGCATTGCACACTACACTGTGAAAGTGATCCTTAAAATCAACAACTTCTACTGTATTGCACACTACACTGTGAAAGTGGTCCTTAAAGTCAACAACTTCTACTGTATTGCGCACTACACTGTGAAAGTGGTCCTTAAAATCAACAACTTCTACTGTATTGCGCACTACACTGTGAAAGTGGTCCTTAAAATCAACAATAACTTCTACTGTATTGCGCACTAGACTGTGAAAGTGGTCCTTAAAATCAACAATAACTTCTACTGTATTGCACACTACACTGTGAAAGTGGTCCTTAAAATCAACAATAACTTCTACTGCATTGCGCACTACACTGTGAAAGTGGTCCTTAAAATCAACAATAACTTCTACTGCATTGCGCACTACACTACGTGAAAGTGGTCCTTAAAATCAACAATAACTTCTACTGCATTGCGCACTACACTGTGAAAGTGGTCCTTAAAATCAACAATAACTTCTACTGCATTGCGCACTACACTGTGAAAGTGGTCCTTAAAATCAACAATAACTTCTACTGCATTGCACACTACTACACTGTGAAAGTGGTCCTTAAAATCAACAACTTCTACTGTATTGCACACTACACTGTGAAAGCGGTCCTTTAAAATCAACAACTTCTACTGTATTGCACACTACACTGTGAAAGTGGTCCTTAAAATCAACAACTTCTACAGTATTGCACACTACACTGTGAAAGTGGTCCTTAAAATCAACAATAACTTCTACTGTATTGCACACTACACTGTGAAAGTGGTCCTTAAAATCAACAATAACTTCTACTGCACTGCACACTACGCTGTGCAGTACTGCACCAACTTTTCATTTCAGCAGATATGGAGATCATGTGAAGCTGACCATGCTGTTTGTACCTTACAGTGGGAAAGTCAATCTCTCTATTGCTGTGTCCTAATCGCTGTATTTTTCATCCTAGCATAAATGTCCCATGTCTTATCTATTTTTCTCCAGGAACAACCCTTTGATCTGGGCCCTTATAGATTCACTGATGTGGATGTACACTTGGCCTCGGGGGGGAGGGGAGGGGTAGAAGTTTATTACTCACCTGACATTTATCACCCAGAACTTCGATCAAGTAAAGCAAGAAGTAAAATACCTGCATGTGCGGATCCTTCCAACTCAGATAGTTGTTGTATCATGAGAACTTGGCTCTTCTTTGCAATCCTTTTCACTCTTGAATTTGGCAACTCCCGAAACAGCAAAGAATGTGCAATGCTTATTCACTGTGTACATGCACTTGTTTAAAGTTATATTCCAGCTGACCTCATGGGCCACATCACAAGTGAAAACATATCACAAAAATGGAGACGCTAATCATTAAGGTATAAACCCTTTAAAATATCGAGAACATGTTCTGGTGTTGTCTATTCTCCCCAACAAACGTTAAAAGATCACACAACCATAAACCTGAACGTAAACAGAATTATTTACATATGTGGCAGCATGCAACAAAAAGCAAACTGGATGCTCACATTTCTTAGGTGCCCCAAAACATAAGAAAAATAAATCAAAACAAATTATTCTATTGGGTAGAAAAAAATAGATAAGTCAAAGCATAGAAATTACTTGGAAATCTCTTTAAAGAGAAAGAGAATATTTCAAGCACAAGACTTTCTTGATACTTCATTCCTGAAAAAGACCCCAGTATCCACACACATAGAGAACAAATAAGAAGCCCTACATATCATGTTTTTAAAAAGGGTGGGAGATGGGGGTAGCTATGGAGTTTTGGATGACACTCCCTTCTTCTACTTGATATCACTATGGATGGTGTATTGTAACCATTCCTCTCAACCTCTCTGTGCTTAATGTTATACACAACTGATTGTACAGTTTTAAGACACCATGAAGATGAACAGTGTACAGTAACCATCCCTTCCAACCTCTCTCTGCTTAATGTTATATAAAACTGATTGTATAGTTTTAAGATGGCATGAAGATGAACAGTGTACAGTAACTTTCCCTTCCTACCTCTCTCTGCTTAATGTTATCCACAACTGATTGTACAGTTTTAAGACAGCACGAAGATGAACAGTGTACAGTAACCATCCCTTCCTACCTCTCTCTGCTTAATGTTATATGCAACTGATTGTACAGTTTTAAGACAGCATGAAAAGGAGCTCTGCCAAATGGGAAGAGAATGGAGGGATGCAAAACTGAAGATGGCATAAGCCAACAAGGAGAAACTCTCAATGCTGTTTCTGATGATAGTAGAATCTTCAGGTATGTAACTCCTACATCAGTATTGTCTTCAACTAGCAATTATGAATATATAGAGAGAGACAGACAGATATAAAAACATCAGACTCATGAAATATTCCCAATATTTCAACCTCCCAAGGTTGTATGTGTATCTCCATGGTGTGTGTGAAAGAAAATGCATGCACATGCATGCCTGCCTGCATAAGTCTGTGTGTTTGCGTATGTGAGTTTGTGTGCACGAGCATGCACAACTATTTTCTCTTTTTTAATTATTGTAAAGTTGAGTAGTATAAAGAAACTCGTGGACAGCGTGGCAGCAGCGAGTCCTCAGAAGAGAGGCCCCCTTCAAGCAAGTGTTTCGGCTCTTATCTCCTGACACTCTAGGGCGGTTGGGCCACACCTGCACTCCGAATGTCCCTCTCTGCTGCCCCTTTTTTCCCCATCTTGGAATGAGCCATGACTGGATTCGAACCCATGACCCTCAGGACATGCTCATTTTCCACTTAATGACTCGCACTCAAACCACTGAGCCACTGGGACACCTGATATTTGTAGGAAAGTTAAGCCTTATGAAGTTCACTTTTGTTCCTCTCTGACCAGATCCTGCTTGAACACTTCTCTGCCGCTTCTGCCATCGCTTTCAGGGCTCTGGCTTTTTTTTCCCTCCCTGCAACTGAGAGCTGTTTCATGAGGTTGTATGCAGACGTTCCTACAAACCTCCTAGCTCCAATTTCTGCAGTGAGGACTTTGACCTGATAGCGTTCTTTCCTCAGGCTGTTTGCCAGATAGCATACTTTCAGTCTTGTAGATTTGAGCTGCCTCTATTCTGTTCTTATATGGCACTGTGAGCTCGATCACAATCAGCTGCTTGGTTGACTGAGAGTGGACTACTATGTCTGGTCTCATGCCACTCTTGCTGATGATCTCTGGGTGACTCTTCCATTCTGGGGGTCTGCAGTGCACTCCCAGTCATCTGCCCCGTCCAGCAGACTCTGCCTGCATGTTCCGAATGGCACTGTTGTTCTTGGCCATGAATTGCTGCCTCCTGCCGTGAAGAATGTTGCGGGTGCTTTTGGAGTCCTGATTTTCCCATTTGTGGTGTTGGTACTAGCCCAGACTACTTGTACAATCTCTTCGAGCACTTGGTTGTGCCTCCATGTGTACCTTACTTGAGCCAGGGCTACTTTACATGAGCTTAGGACATGCTCCACTGTTTGTTTTCCATGGCAGAGGGGGCATGCAGGATGGTCTGTTTTCTTTTTTAATTATTGTAAAAATAAAACCTCAAGGTATGCTGTTGGCTCGTGAATTACCGAAGTTCTTTTGAGAAAGGAATAATTCCACTCTGCATACCATCAGTCAGTCTTTCTGAGATGTGCCTGTTTGGGCTGTAAACACTGATTCCTTTCATGTACCGAGGCTGTCAACACTGATTCCTTTCATGTACCAAGGCTGTAAACACTTACTCCTTTCATGTACCAAGCCTGTAAACACTGATGCCTTCATGTACCAAGGCTGTAATTGCTGATTCCTTTTCATTTACCAAGGCTGTAAACACTGATTCCTTTCATGTACCAAGGCGGTAAAACACTGATTCCTTTCATGTACCAAGGCTGTAAACACTGATTGTTTTTTGTACCAAGGCGGTAAACACTGATTCCTTTCATGTACCAAGGCTGTAAACACTGATTCCTTTCATGTACCAAGGCTGTAAACACTGATTCCTTTCATGTACCAAGGCTGTAAACACTGATTCCTTTCATGTTCCAGCTCCTGCTGCCACTGCCATGCTACACGTTGCACATGTTGATCATCCTTTTAAACCTGTACTGCAGGAAAAGACACTGCCATGCTACACATTGCACATGTTGATCATCCTTTTAAACTGTACTGCAGGAAAAGACACTGCCATGCTACACATTGCACATGTTGATCATCCTTTTAAACCTGTACTGCAGGAAAAGACACTGCCTTGCTACATGTTGCACATGTTGATCATCCTTTTAATACTAGAAGCATGTTTGATGTTAGTTATTAATTCATTCCAAAATTTGGTTACTCTGTTAGCAGATGTACATTTTCTCAAATTAGAACTGGAATATTGTTTCAATATCTTATCTTCATTGTTTCTGGTTATGTTTGTCTGTGGAGTACAAAAAAGCATACTTTAACATCATCATCATCAATACCATTAAACATCTTATAAGTTTTGAATCAAGTCCCCTCTTATTCTTCTTGCTTTAAGTGTTGGAAGTTGTATATATTTTAATATTTCTTGGTATGAGCAATCCTTTATATTTTGCAGGGAGGGAAAAAAAAACCAGAGCCCTGAAAGCAATGGCAGAAGCGGCACAGAGGTGTTCAAGGTGGATCTGGTCAAGAAGGAACAAAAGTGAATTTCATAAGGCTTAACTTTCCTACAAATTTCAGGTGTCCCAGTGGCTCAGTGGTTAGTGCGCGAGTCATTAAGTGGAAAATGAGCATGTCCAGAGGGTCATGGGTTCGAATCCCTGCCATGGCTCGTCCCAAGATGGGAAAAAAAAAAGGGGCAGCAGAGGGACATCCGGAGTCATGAACCGGGTGTGGCCCAGCCCCCGTAAAGTGTTAGGAGATAAGCACCAAAACTTTTGCTTGAAGGGGGCTTCTCTTCTGAGAACTCTCTGCTGCCACGCTCTCCAGAAGTTTCTTTCTACTATGGATCATCTTTGTTACTCTTCTTTGAATCTGTTCTAGAGCTACTGATTGTCTCTTTTGTCTCTTTAGCATTGGATACCATACAGAACTGCCATATTCAAGAGCAGGTCTAACTTATGTTTTACACATTGTAAAAAAAAAAATTGTCCTTTTCCATAAATGTAAAGGTTCTTTTTATTATTCCAATCATTCTGTTGGCCTTGTTAATACTATTTGCAACATGTTTGTCAAAAAGCAAATTTTCGAAAGTCACACCTGGGTCTTTCTCTTCCTCACATTTAGACACTTTTACTTCCTTATTCCCAATTTTCAGTACATAATCATTTTGTAGGTTTGATTTTCCAGTATGAAGTACTTTATGTTTTTCTGCATTAAAATATAGGTTCCAAGTATCAGACCACTGTACTAATGTTTCAATATCCTTTTGTAATTCGTTATACAATTTCGGAGAGTTATAAAGTTTTGTATTGTCTGCAAACATTTTACATGTACTCCTTAATTCAACAGGGGGATCATTTATAAACACTGTGAATAATATTGGTCCTAAAATACTGCCTTGTGGTATCCCACTAATAACAGCAGCATTATGGCAGAAGGAACTACCAATCCTTACATTTTGAGTTCTTTTTGACAGAAAGTCTCTAACCCAACTGAGTACATTTCCTGCTATTCCATAAGACTCCAATTTCTTAAATTTTTTTAAGAGACTTTCATGTGGTACTGAATCAAATGCTTTTCTAAAGTCTAAATACAATACATCTATATTCTCTCCTTTCTTTCTCTTTCTCCTTTGTGAAGTCTTCCATCACTTCTAGAAGTTGAGTCACACAAGATCTTTTTGTGCAAAATCCATGTTGACATTCAGCATATAATTTATTTTTCTGTCATATGTTTAATAATAGCCTCCCTAATAAATGATTCTAAACTTTTACATATAATGCATGTTAAATTCACTGGTCTGTGATTCCCTGGATCTGTTCCATAACTTTTTTGAATACTGGTATAACTGTAGTTGGTTTCCAATCTGAAGGTACTATCATTTCTTCAACAGATTTAGTAAAGAGTATATAAAGTGGGAAGGCAATCTCCTCATTCAGCTATTTTAGTAGTCTTGATGGAATGGCATCAGGACCACATGCCTTATTAGGGTTCAGAGACTGAAGTTTCTTTTTTTTTTTGATTCCACGGAAATATCCACATTTTCCGATATTATACCTTTTGACCTTGAAGCTGGACTTACAGTAGGCATATTATTGGTATCTTCCCTTGTGAATACACTAGAAAAAAATGCATTCAAAATATCTGCCTTACCACTATCTGTCTCTACTGTGTCACCTTCTTTAGTCACTAAAGGACTCACTCCTGTATTCATCTTTGTTTTTGATCGTATATATCTCCAGAAAGCTTTTGGATTATTTTTACATTCCTTTGATAGCTTCTTTTCAAATCCTTTTTTGCTTTTCTTATCTTTTTGCTACAAGTATTACGTACTTCTACATAATTTTGAAAATCTTTTCCCTGCTTAGTGACTAGGAACTTCTGATGCATATGTTTCTTTTTTTTACAAATTTCTTTGTCTTTGCATTCATCCACTTTGGTTTCTGTTTCTTATTATTCTTAATAATTTGTTTTGGAACATTGTTTTCTATTAAGGAATTTAGAACACTTTTAATTTCCCCCCAGCATTGTTCTACACTAAGATCATTGAGTTTATTCCAGTCAATCTTCTTCAGTTCTTTCATTTGCATAAACTTCCTCTCTTAAAATTATATGACTGCTTTGGTTCTTTCTCTTTTTCCTCCCCTAAGTACAAAGAGTACATTAAAACCTCATGATCACTTTTGCCTGTAGGAGCTAGGTGTTTAATGTCTAATATGTTTTCATCATTAACAAGTACTAAATCCAGAATATTTGATTTTTGTCCCTCTCTATGTCTTGTGGTTGTTTCACCATTTGGTTCAAAAATACATTTTGTAAGCAATTCATGAACTTTTGTACTACTTCTCCAGAGCCAGTAACTTGCCAATGTCTGGGAAGTTAAAATCATCAGTAATACAGACATAGTTGAATTTTTCTAACCTGATTTGTTTCAACAACTCAAACATTTTTTCTTCTCATTCTCAATTGTTGTTTTGACTTTTGTAAATAGTTCCAATCAGTATTTTTTTTTTCTCTATCCTTGTTTGAAAAGTAATCACACAAGCTTTCATCAGAGTCATTACCTCTAATAAGCTTGTATTTTTTGGCATTTATAGAATCCATCACATATGTATACAGTTATACCCCATTTGGGATTCTCATTGAAGAATAGTTCATAACCTGGTATTGAATATAAAACAAAATTTACTTTTCTCTTTCTCTGTGTGTGTGTGTGTGTGTGTGTGTGTTTTGCTATAGATTCTGTTACTACCACAATATGTGGTTTATTTTTTTTCAGCTAATACAAGTAACTCATCTTTTTTGTTTGATCAACAGTCCATCTGCATTTGTATACAAGAATGTGTATGAACATTCCACGCATGCATGTTCTTAGGTGTAGACTACATCTACAAGTCTCGAAGGTGAAGAGGCCTCCAACGAGGCCTCAATCACCTTGAGTTCAAGTTCAAGTTCAGCTTCCCCTTTATTGCTCCTCTAGACGCCATTTTGTGTCTGCTGGTTTTAGCCAAGGCCAAAGACGATAATAATAATGGCGCCAACTAAGGGTGATGCTAAGGTAAGGTATCTGGATCTGGATCTGGATCATTACGTTGAAGGGCCTTGCGGCATAAATTCAACGGGAAGAGAGTGCGGGTACACTAATCCCGCTGATGAACGGATGCGCGGAAGCTGCCTGTCGACACTGCCTATTGTGTTTGCATGCACGCTACCCTCTTCTGGTGGTTTCCAGTCAGTTACAGTTTTGGGGATAAGATGAATTTTTTAAATTGTCGCTATTACACTGAAAAGGTTTAAAAACACATTGTGCTATTGGTACTAAAAGCTTCTGAAATATTGGCACTGTAAAAGTCAGTAAACTTTTTGACGGCGACTCTGCGCCTAAAACGAACTGACCATTGGCCTTTCTTCGGTCTTGGAGGGATGGTAAATTCAGGCTTTCCAGCATTCGTGTGATGCATCCTGGATCTCTCGCGGTGTAATCTGTTAGGCTACGTAGCGGGCGGTTTGACGTTGTACTTTAGCGAACTTCTTTGAGAATTGAGAATTTTAGAAGAATAAAAAAATGACCTACGGTATATGGGGGTCCCATACAGTAGAGCTATATAATATTCCAAGGTGGAGCGCACTAATGCTAGGTAAGCTGTTTTACAGCATGACTCCGGGCAGTGTTATAAATAGCGACGAAGGAAGCTGTGTGTGGTAGGCTTTCTGGCTTTCTTAGTAATATAGTGATATGGTAGGCCTACTCTATTTCAGATCCTCAGAGATAGTAACACCAAGGTACGGGGTTAGGTAATGTTGCATATCAGGATCAGGATCAGGGGCGTTGTCTCAAAAACAACTTGGCCTATTAGGCTTTTTTACGGCCCTTCTGTGTGTGTGTTTTCGTGTCCGTTGGTCAATCTGCCACCACTATCTGTCTCTTGCTTATAGCCCAGCTGACCGCAAAGGGCCATATCAGGGCTGTCACCATGTTAAAATCAACTCACAAGTCATCAAAAACAAACGAACGAAACTTTCCCACATCTCTTTAAACTTTCCCACATCTCTTTAAAATACATCTTCTAAAAATGTACCAGAAACTTCCTTAAAAATCTTTCCTCCGTAAAATCTTAGAGCTGATGAAAAATGTTAATCTCTTTCAGAAACTCAAAGATCACGTCATGTGGGGCATCTCTGAACAGGGTTTTCATGGAGCCGGCTGTAAAGTGTTTAGGCCTAAGCCGCCAGGCCTATTTCATTTCGTGCAAGTCCCAACAATCTCAAAGAATAATTAGGCTAGGCCTAGGTTTCGCTGTGAGTGAAGGTCAAGGTCGAGGTCATTGATGGAGGAGTTTTTACAACTCCGATGTTTTCATAGTTAATTTTTCCAGTTTTTCTAGTTTGAAGAAAGAATTTTGTGTTAACTGAAACGCTTTATTAAATTGTAGCATGTGATGAGGAAAATTGGTTATATTTTAAGAATATTCGTTGAAATTTGCAAATTGACCTATCACGGACCTCAGAATCATCAGCACCCAAAATGTAGTAGTATCTTGGTCTGGATCTGCATCAGTATGTCGCTAAACATCGATTTACTGGCTTAGGCGCGACGGTGGGGGTGCGCAGCGCGATGATAGTATCAGTATCTGGCTTTTGCCAGAGTTGACTTGAAACTCTCGAAGTAGTAGTAGTAGGGACTGGTTTTCTGTAGCCTTGGCCTCGCGGCTTATTTACGTCTCCTCATTGAAAAGTATTTCAGAGCAGGCTAGGCCTATATGGCATTTTCTTTTACACTTACAGAGAGCGTAATCGGGGCTTTCAGTCAACGAAGTAAATAAAAAGTTTTTTTAATTTTGGAATTTCATCCAGAAAATTCTCTGAATTTGTTAGTATCTTGTGCAACTTTCACGTTGGTTGGGAGTTAATTCCACAAAGGGGCTACTTGGTGCTAAAAAGGGACCATTTTCATTTGTTAGTACGACAGTGCTGTTCAGTGTCTTTCCTTCCGCCTTTCTTGTGATATTACATTGTGAAACAGAAAAGAATGTGTCAACACTAATATTATCAATTCCATTAAATATTTTATAAGTTCGAATGAGGTCACCTCTTGCCCTCAATATTTTAGAAATAGAGCATTTAACCCCCTTTGGTAAAAGTGACCATGAAGTTTTATATTTAAAACTATACTTGGCTGATAACTAAAAACTTAAGACAGAAGACATAACATCTGATATGAAAAATGGTAACTTTTGACAGACGAGGGCAGATCTTAACAAAACAGATTGGTCTGTAATGTCAGAATTAAACGTTAAAACAGGCTGGGGGTGGATAAAAAGGAAAATTCATGAAGCTGTGGGAAAAAAAAAAAAACATTCCTCAATGTAAAATAAATAAGAACAAAAAATTGAAACCAAAATGGATGGATAAACAAACGTTAAAAATTATTAAAAGAAATACAACTTGTATCAGAGATTTTTGAGAACAAAAAAGACAGAGATTACCAAGCATACATAAAAGTAAGAAATGTGTGTGGTCGACAAATCAGAAAAAGTAAAAAGGAATTCGAGCAAAAGTTAGCAAGAGAATGCAAAACTAATCCAAAAACGTTTTGGAAATATGTGCAGTCAAAAAAAACAAAGGCAAGAGTAGGAATCAGTCCTTTGAAATCACAAGATGGAAATATTGAGACAAAGGATGAGGACAAAGCTGAGATTTTTTAAACAATTTTTTTGCCAGTGTGTTTACATGAGAGGATAAAAGGGACAAACAAGACGTAATACAAAAATGTAAATCTAATGGTAAAGCTGTTATGATGTAACTATTACCCTGGAACTGGTTAAATAGAAACTTGATAATCTAAATCCAAATAAAGCACAAGGACCAGATGCTATTCCATCTTGCATTTTAAAGGAACTAAGCACAGAACTAGCAAAGCATCTTAGCATCCTTTTTAATAAACCTATTGAGCAAGGAACTCTACGTTGTGACTGGAAAACTGCAACAGAGATACCCATTTTCAAAAAGGGGGACAAGAACCGACCCTGGAAACTACAGGCCTGTAAGCTTGACAAGTGTGACTTGTAAGATACTGGAGTCAATCGTAAGAGATGTTATTGTTGATCATATGATGAATAATGAGCTGAATTCCAAATGTCAGCACGGTTTTCGTCAAAGTAGATCTTGTATTACACAGTTGCTTGAAGTAGTGGAAGACTTTACTAAGTTAATTGATAGTGGAGATAGCATTGACGTTTTGTACCTGGACTTTCATAAACCCTTCAATTCAGTCCCACATGCCAGACTACTTAGTAAACTTAAATCGTATGGTATACTGGGAAAAGTTTTAGACTGGACTGAAGACTTCTTGAGAGATAGAATTCCGAATGTTAGAGTTGGCTCTTCTGTTTCTAGTAATGCTAATGTCATTAGTGGAATTCCCAAGGCAGCATACTGGGACCTGTATTATTTACTACGTTTATAAATGACTTACCAGACGGGTTAAAAAGCACATGCAAGATCTTTGCTGATGATACCAAGTTGTACAATTCACCATCCAAACACCTTACAATGCAAAACGACATTGAGCTACTCATTAACTGGTTTAACACATGGAATTTGTACTTAAACGCATCCAGATGCAAAGTATTTCATACTGGCAACAGAAACCCTAAATTAAATTACAGTATGAAAGTTGGGGATCAAGAAGTTCAAATAAGGTGTTGTGAAGAGGAACAAGACTTGGGAGTCATATTTGATGAAGACTTGCTTTTTGACAGACACATTGCACAGACCATCAAGAAAGCCATGCAGATGACTGGTATTATTAAGAGAAATTTTACATACCTGGACAAAGATACCTTTCTTAGACTATATAAGGCAATGGTGAGACCGATTCTTGAATATGGCAATGTGATATGGTATCCAAGATTAAAAAGGCAGTCAATAGAAATAGAAAAGGTGCAGAGAAGACAACTAAGCTAATACCGGACATTTGTGATTATTCATATGAAGAAAGATTAAGGTACCTAAGGTTGCCATCCCTCAAAGCCAGAAGGATAAAAGGAGATCTAATCCAAACTTAAAAAATTTTCAATAACCTAGATGATATATGATCAAGCATTTTTTTTTTTTACCTGCATTAACCAATATAACCCATAACAGTTGTGACAAAAGTGAAAATACAGCAATTTAATGCAAATATAAGGAAATATTCCTTCAGCCAGAAGATAGCATCAATTCGGAATAAACTAACTCCGAACATCAAACGTGCACCAAATACTAACTCTTTTAAAAATCTTATCGATAAGCATAAAACAATTACTGACATCATGTTCGACTTTGGTTGAAAATAAAATTTGAGCTAGCTATAGACCTGACAAATAAAAGAGCACACCAAGAAGGGGCACATAAAGCCGCAAGGCTATGATGAAATAATCGTCGCCCCTTAACCTGAGCCTGAACTAGTCCTTCTGCCTTTTAGGGAGTGTAAATTTAAATATCTTAATCGTTCTGCATAAGACTTATCTTTGCATTCTTTTAATAGTTTTGTAGCATGTCTTTGTACCCTTTCTGTTTGTGTTGACTGTCTTTTCAAGGATGGACACCATATTGCATTTGCATATTCGAAATGGGGCCCTAACAAAGATTTATAAAGTTGTAGAAATATATCCTTATTTAAGTAGGGAAGCTTCTCTGGATAACTCTAAACATTTTATTTGCTTTATTTACTATTTACCAATGTGTAGATCGAAAGACAGCATATTATTGAAAGTTACTCCCAAATCTTTTTCCTTTTTCAGTGTCTTTATTTGCTTTAAGCCCTCATTTTGTCTTGTATTATATGTATGATCTTGGTTGGTTTTGCCAATATGTAATACACCACATTAGAAATATTGAAATATAGATTAGAAATATTGAAATATAGATTCCATACATCTGACCAATCTTAGAATTTATAAATATTATTTTGTAGGTCCGAGAATTGAAATCTGTTATCGTATAATTTTGTATCATCTTTAAATATTTTACAGGTGCTAATCAATGATACTGGCAGGTCATTTATAAACACTGTGAACACCAGCCGCCGTGGCAAAGTGGTTAGCGTCACGGACTCCCGGCTGGGAGGTCGTGGGTTCGAATCCCATCAGAGTCATGTGGGTTTTTTCTGCCCCCGACCGGCTCCTACCCAGAGTTGAGTTTGCTGTGGACTCAGTTGGGAAGACTGGGACCACACAGTCAAGTTTCATCCACTTAATGGATGCGTTTCTGAGAGTGTTGCTCAAATTTCCTGACCAACACTGCAGGTGCCTGTATCTCTCGGGCCTGGTTGACGCCGGGATATGTTATGACAGGAAGCGTAGAGTACAGCCCTGTCATGTAGTCTCAGACCGAAATGGAAATCCGTAGCATCATCTTAATCATCCTCATTCTCATCGATCAGCATAAAAAAAAAAAAAAAGTCTCAAATTCTGTGGCCATTCATGCCCTGCTCTCATGGTGACCTCAATTTCGATGTCCTCTCCACCTCTGTGGTCTTGGTTTGGTTCCGTCGGGGTCACCGATATCGGCGAGTCCATAGGGGGGTGTCGTTGGACGGACGTGGTGGCGCCCTCCGGAGGGAGAGCTCACTCACGCCGGCTCCGCGACTAAGCAGTTATTGTCGTCAGCAGGGGGCTTAGTAGGTGGTGCGCTGCGTATGTTAGATCAGAACAGGCGCCACTGAACATCACCAAGGTGACTCGGGCAGCAGTGCAGTGTCTCCTCCGGTGAGTTGCCTCTTGACGACTTGATATTGACTGCTCCCGGTGGATTGCCGGTGCCGGGGCTGCGGCGGGGCCGACCGGGCTGTGGCTGTGACGGGTGTTGGAATGAGCGGCGTGGGTGCACTGCCTCTGAGGTGGTGCAGAGGCTGGACAGCAAAAAAAAAAAAAAAAAAAAAAAAAAAAAACTGTGAACAGTATTGGGCCTAGGATACTCCCCTGAGGTATACCACTTAATGCCATAGCTTGATTTGATCTTTCCCCACCTACTTTTACATGCTGTACTCAATCTGTCAAAAAACCTTGTATCCAATTTAATAGTTTGCCAAATGCCAGATATACTAAAAGCAGACAATTTTACTAGTAACCTTTCATGGGGCACAGTATTAAAAGCCTTCTTAAAAAAATAAAGTCTAAATATATAACATCAATATTATGACCATCATCTAGTAATTTTGTCATACCTTCTATTACTTCAAGTAATTGTGTTACACAAGATTGTTTTTTTACGGAATCCATATTTACACTTTGCATACAAATCATTATTGGTAAAGTGAGTCACAACTGAATCTCTAATTATGCTTTCTAACACTTTACATATCACACATCAGGCTAACCGGTGTATAGTCTCCTGGATCTGCTTTTGACCCCTTGTTAAACAAGGCTGTTACTTCAGCTGTCTTCCAGTCTTGGGGTAGAGTACCTGATTCTAATGTCTTGTTAAACAGAGAACATAGCGGGACTGATAGTCTTCACCTAGCCCTTTCAATACTTTTGGGAGGAATATGGTCAGGTCCCTGTGCTTTATTTGGGTTTAAATTAACTAATTTGTCTTTCACTGCTTTTGGGGTAACTCTTACATCTGACAAGGATACACCACTTGAGTATGCACATTCAGCCTGTACGGGTATATTTGTTACATCTTCACGTGTAAGAACACTAGCAAAGAAATCATTGAGAGTTTCTCTTTTGTCTTGATCATTTACAGCTAAGGAGCCATCTGGCTTCTTTAGATCACCTATAATTGTGTTGATTTTTTAATCTTTTTTGAACATACTTCCAAAATAATTTAGGATTATCTTAACTATCTTTTGGTATTTTTTTTTTCATATTCTCTTTTAGTTACCTTTAACAATTTTGTGCAACTATTTCTTTCACGTATAGTTCACTCCCGATGTAGTACTTAGATATCTTTTAAATAAAGTGTACTTCTTTTTAATGCGTCTTATAGCTTTTTATTCATCCAGATTGGGTGTATCTTTTCCTAGCATTTTTCCTATTTTGGAGATTCATTGGGGATTCCATTCCTTCATGTATAGTATCCTTTATGTACTTCCAAGTTTTTTCTATCTCCATATCTGATATAACCTTCCAATCTTGTTTGATCATTATACTTCTTAATTTCGAGTAGTCTCCCCGGTTCAAATTATAAATAAATTCTACTTGATCTGTAGCTTCAAGCTTATCTTAATTTAATTGAAATGATTAGACATCATGGTCACTTTACCAACTGGATCAAGATGGACAGCCTCTGAAAGAAATCTATCATTGTTTACCAAAATCCAGTCATCAGGAGTGGGGTTTTGCCCTGGTCTTCTTCTTGTTGGTTTAGTCACTTTTTGAATTAAGAATGCATCCTGCACCTTTCTCATAATCTCATTTCCTTTTTCTCCTGATCATTTCCCATCACAGTGAACAGTAAGATAACTAAAAATCATCCATAATGCATATCTTGTCATATTTTAACATTTTGTCTTATTTAGGATTTCAAACAGTTTGTTATTATTTTCTACCGTACTGGTGATAGGGTTTTCTAAACACACATCCAAACAACGCTTTACCATTACACTCAGTTAAAAGTACACCACACACTTTCTTGATACTTATATATATCAAAGTCACTGCACTCTCTAGCATTCAGATTTTTATCCACATATAAGGCTACATGGTACACCTCGTTGGTGGTCCCTATTAATGAACATATCAAAATTTGGGATGCAGAACTCTTTCTTACAGAAATTTTGTAAATTCTTAGGTATTAATTCAGTTAATGTAATAACACTTGGATGAATATCATAAATCCTAGATAACAACTCTCTTTTTCATTCGAGAAACCGTCTACTTTAGAATTTAAGATTTGAAAAAAATCTGAACTTGGGGTATTTATGCTATGCACACGTTTGCTTTGAAGTCAATTGCCAGAGGAGCCCACTCCAGGAGTGGACTCAGCGCCCCGTCAGAGTGTTGTTGAGTCTTTGAGCCTGCTCTCAGTGTCACTATTTTGCCATTTCATATGGCCAAGTTTTGCTCACCTGCCTCAGTTCTCTTCTGTTTCTCCTCTCTCAGTGCCTTGTTTTCGTCAGGCTGGTTTTTCGTGAAGTCATGGTTTGTGTCTCTGTGAGTTTGCCTTTGCTCAGTTTGGGAGCTTTTTTCACAATTTCCTTCTTTTTCTCCTTACTTTTCACTATTACCTTGAGCATTCTTGGCTTATTTCCTCCTTCTCTCCCCCAGCCTTATGGGTTCTACCAGCTCATCTTCATCCAGGTTGACTGTTTTGCCTATCAAAGTTTTGGCAGCCTTCAGATCATCTTTCTTTTTTTTTTTTGATCTCAGTTTTTGTGCTCTCTTTCAGATTGACAGTTATCAGATTCTTTTTCTTTTTTTCAACCTCCAGTCTTTCTTCCATCATCTCTTCAAGTTTTCTGTCCACCACCTCTTCAATCTTCCTTTCCAGTTTTTCACCCATGCCTTTTTCCATCTTTTCCATCCTGACACTAAGGGAGTTGCTAATGGAATGAGGTCTAGGAGTTTGTCCAGCCTGCATCCAGCTTTGACTGGGTTTCCCTTTGGTCATCCAGGCAGGGCTGGCAGACCCACTGCAGGTTTGGCTGTGAAGGGTCAGAGAGAGTGTCAAATGTGTCCTCAGACAGGCCAGTGCATTTGAAATGGCTCCAGTTTTTACAAACGAAGCACTCGGTGCATTCTTCTTCATCTTCTTCAACAGCATTGTCACAGTAAGTGCTCTGCCACACAGACACAGAGGATTTGTTCTGTCTATGGCTAGACCTCTGCCTCTCATATGCGCTTGCACTCCCCCAAGGAGTACTGTCATTTGGCTTACCCGAGTTGGCAGTTGGAGTTTTTGAGCTGACAGTCTGATTTTTGGTTGCTTGTGCTACAAGTGCTATTTTTTTCACTTTTTTTTGGTTTGTTTCTCTATTTTTCAACACATCAATGGAATGAAATATGAAAAGATTACAAATACCTTACCTTGAAAGTTGAAACAGTAACAACAAATTGGTACGTGAGTGTTAAACAAGTCAATGAATGAATGATAAGATAAGAATATGAATGTGCTCAAAAAAGTGTTCAGAACTTTGAAATGAAATGTGATGTTAATCACTGAATGTGGCTTAAACAGTCAAAGAGCCACTCACTGTGGCTCAAAGAGAGATTCAACGTTTCAGAATTTCTCCAGTATTTATGACTCCAAATTATAAACAAAATTTCATGATAGACAATAGATTTTCCTGAAATGGCTGAACAACTCACAGTTCTAAACTAACCATCACCCTTCATATTAAGAAGCTTCATTTTGCGCATTGGATTGTGAATTTTTCTAACATTTCAACAATTGGAGAGATGAGTTTGTGCATTTTGATTCCTGTCAGTGTTTCTTTCATTTTGTGTGTTTCCCCATTTGGTTTTGTGTTGTGATTAAAGATAGTCAAGATGAGTGTGTGAAGAGCTGGAGGTTCAAACACGGTCATAATCAGAGAAAACCAAGCCTGTCGGACTCGGACAAAAGACAAGGCTCAGTATCATCAGCTGATGCTGGTACTTCAAAGTTTTTATGTGTATGAAAAGCGAAGGTACAGGGGGGAGGATCAGGACGGCATTGCTTGCCATGACTGCAATCGCTGGGTGCATAGAGAGTGCGCCGCACTCACAGAAAGAGAATTCAGCTTCTTGTGCGAAGGAAATTCTCAAATTTCAGTGGGTGTGTGATGGATGTCTGGAAGGTGAAAGGGAAAAAAAGGGCCTGCTGAAAAAAAAAACTGGACTTATTGCCGAGTTTTTTTTCCAGTCCTTTGAGAAAAGGATTGGAGCAGTTGAAAAAAAAACAGGAACGATAGAGACACTTGAAAGAAAAAATCAGAGAGGTGGTGGAAAAGAAACTGGCTAAGAGATTCAAAGAGAATGATGAGAAAGAAAAAAGAGTGTCAAACCTCATTACCTTTAATTTACGGAGAGTGACAAAACAACAAAGTTGGCAAAATGGCAGATGAAGTGAACAAATTGAACAAAATAGTGGACCAGTTTGCCCAGAGTTGAAGTTCATAGACCCTGTCAGACTTGGGCCTGTAGGAGGGAAGCAGGCTGTGCCTCTTGAGAGTGAAAGTAAACAAAAAAGAAACAAAACAAGAAATCCTGAAAAATGCTCACAAAATCAGTAAAGATCCTGATTACACACCAAGAGGAGGAGCACATGAAACAGTTAAGAGGGGAGATGAAACAGAGAGTTGAAAACAGGAAACAGACTTACAGATCAGACACGGGAAAATTGTGAAAAGATCACCCAGACCTGGTCAGGGTGAGTCATCTGGAAATTGAGACCAGAAGGAATCTTACAAGAAAAATGTAAATATTGTAAATAGTAAATATACAGTTGTTTCAAATCAAAATTTTCCAATACAAATTTTATATACTAATAACATTGATGGATTATTAAATAAAAAAGGTGAATTTCTCAGTTTAATTGATAAGAATCTTGCTATTATATCCATTACTGAGGCCATTCCCAAACATTTGAAAGATTTCAATAATTCAGAATTCACTATACTGGGTTAAGATTTGTTTTTAAGTAATAATTCCAAAAGAGGTGCCTTTTTATATGTTAAGGGATACTTATGTGCTCACGAATGTAAGGAACCAATGATGTTGATTTTGAAGAAAGTGTTTGGGTTCAATTCAAAAGTAAGGACAACTTGACTGTTTTGTTTGGAAACATATATAAAAATCCTGCTTTGTCACAAGAAAATGATGAAAAAGTAGTTAAACTTCTGAAAATGAAAATAATACAGTCTTATGATGTTGTGTGTGTATTACAGGTGATTTTAATTATCCTGATATTGATTGGAAAAGTACATGGTCAAATGAGAAGGATGAACTTTTTACAGAGTGTCTAAGGGATGTGTATCTTACTCAAGTGGTTCAAAATCTGACAAGGAAAAGACTAAATCAAAAAGAGAATATATTAGACTTAGTTTTGGTTACAGATGAAAGAGTGATTTCAGATTTGGGACATAATGCCCCAGTTACAGTGGGAAAAAAAAAAAACCGCACCATTCTTCCCATTATATTCAGTCTTTTATACCCTTGCACCTTTGCCCACTATCTCCCTCTTACTAAGTGTTGACCTCCTTTGAGTCCTATCCTTACTTTCATCCTCCATTTGCAAGGACAGCTGTTCAAACATCAAAGTAATTGACATATACCCGGAATATTTCTACACACGCACACACACAAGCACGCATGCATGCACGCACATACACACACATTGGTAAATGTTTGAAATGTTAACATTTTATTCTCGGTGTATACCATATCAGTATGGTTCAGCATCTAATTTGCACGTAGAACAAGGATTTTTCATTCCCCCTCCCACTCCTTTCCACTTCCTTCTCCCTCTTCGCTTATTCACATATGCATATAAGCAGTTGAACTCTTATGAGTAATATGTCAGCCTGTTCTATACTCTGATGATCTTGGACTCCAGTGTATTGCATATGTACATGTGATCACATAGAATTGATGTTTCTGGATATCGGTGTATATGGGCCCATAGTGTACACACACACGCATGCACGCAGCCATGGTGAAAAAGAAGGAAAAATCTATGAAAACGAAAGCATGTGCAGCATGGTCTTTGGTTTTAGAGGGCTTGATCACTTGTGTAACCCATTGTTGTTGGCCCTCATTGCAGAAAAAGCCCCAGGATCCGGAACAGCAAAGTGAATGTCCACTTGACGCTGAGGAGCTTGGACGTAAGAGCTGGGGATTTCTTCACACTATGGCAGCCTATTACCCGGACAGGCCCACACCCCAGCAGCGGAAGGAGATGTCGCAGTTTATACATCTCTTCTCTCCAAATTCTATCCATGTGAACCTTGTGCCATTGAGTTCAGGAAAGAGTAAGTTTGTCTCCTTAGTTTTGTGGTGGTGGTGTTGCTAGTCTAGTTGGTGCATTGTCAAGCTGTTGTTGCAGGGCTTCTGGCAGGGCACAAATGTGCACATGTGTTGAAACCTGCATGCCATTATTCCTGGGACAGGCTTCATACATGTCCTGGAAACCTTCAGAAGTCCTGGAAAATTGGCAAGGTTTTTTCCAGGGCTTGAAAAGTGTTGACCTGCTGACCACATTCTTATTCACAAGGCAGCAAAATTAAGAATTGGTCTCCTAAGAAAATATTCAGTGGATGGGAAATAATTTTTTTAAACGAAAAATTCAAATTTGTGATCATGCTGACATCATGATCACAGCAGATGACAGTTCTGCTGGTTGTCTGCTGCTGGATTTATACAACATTTTACTTTGAATTCTGAATTCTGCATGTGAACTTTCTTAAAATGTTCAGACTGGTTTTTAACATTAGCATACTTCTTACTCTAATTTCCGATGTTAGAGGTGTTACTTTCAGTCCTTGAAATTTTTTGGCATGGCCCTGGAAAAGTCCTTCAATTGTTCTGAAAAAGATCTGTGGGAACCGTGCTGGGAGAGTGGATCTTCCCAAACCTTTAGGGGCCCACAAAAAAATTATTTGTTTGTTTGTTTTTCATGTATGGTAGGCAGAATGACAGAGTGTTCCTTTTGAAGGTTCAGAAAAATCACGATGGTTCCAGTCCAAACAGCAGAGTCCCAGACCAGAAATGAAGAGAATGGATGGGAGGGGTATGGGGTGGGACATTGCTGGGAAGAGTTGAGAGGAGGCACGTCTGCTTTATGTAATACATTGAACAGATGTTAGAAGAACCTATATGGACAAGACATGGCAACAGCCTGAGTATGAATTGCCAAACTTATATGATTTAACAAGATCTGTACCATTCATATGTTGTGTGTGTGTGTGTGTGTGTGTGTGTGTGTGTGTGTGTGTGTGAGACTGCATGACTTTTGAAACATTGACAGTAAATGTTTTATCAAATCAGATTTAAAAATGAAAGAATCTTTATGGGAAGAAAAAACAAGAAGGCAAGTTTGGACTGTAAGGGGGGGGGGGGGGGGGGGGGGGGAGCTTTGACAGTTAGGCAACACTAATTTCAAATTTCCTTCACACACTTGTGTTATTTTCTATTACAAATATGATTGAAATTGGAGGGAGGAGAAAAAACTATAATTTGTTAAATAGCAACGAGGTGTTTAAAAAAAAAATTGAAATTGGAGGGAGGAGTAAACAATAATTTGTTAAATAGCAACAAGGTGTTTAAAAAAAAATTGCCGCTGAATGTGAATGAATAGCAATTATTTCATCAATTTCATGGCAAATGTAACTATGGTAGCGCTGTTGGTACGTTTGTTTTTGTTATTTTCAGAATGATCACATCCACCACCAAAGGATTTGTTTTTTTTTTAACCTGCACATATAGAATAGACAAGAGAACGCAGGAGAAAAACAAGAAAAGTTTTATCATTAAACAATATGAAATATTTGTAATGTTTGTCACAAACCCTGACCAAAGATGACGGGAAGCTGTAGTATCATTTGCATGTATCACAGGAATAATTTCGAGACCATTCACCACGTGGAAGTACAGGATTTGGCGTGTGCAGAAAGACAGTGCTGACTGTTGTGGGGGAAGCAGAATGAGAGTAATGTGTCATAGCTCCAAAGATTAAAATACTGATTATCATGGGAGAAGGAGAATGTGAGAAACGTGTCATAGCTCCAAAGATTAAAATGCTGATAATCATGGGAGAATGAGAGGAATGTGTCTCATAGCTCCAAAGATATATTAAATGCTGATTATCAGCAGCAGTCTAGGCTACTGAAGTGGAGCACTTTTAGTGTTCCTGACAGGCGAACTACTCATTAAAAAGCTAATAGATTGTGCTATTTTAGTGTGTGTGTGTGTGTGTGTGTGTGTGTGTGTGTGTGTGTGTGTGTGTGTGTGTGTGTGTGTGTGTAATTCCCCTAAACTCGGGTAATGTGCCATTGTGCTGCATGATAAATGGACAATGAAATGATGATTAGATTTTTCACAATGTCTTCTGTATTATAGTCATTTCCAGATATCTAGAGGTGAGACACAAAATGCAGGTTTGAAGTATGCCTTTACAAGGACATGTGAGCCCTCACCTTCAGGTCTTCACATACTTCAGTGATGCTGCACTGTGTGGGTGACCATAGTTAACACATTGTTTTATCTATTCTTTTTAAAATTTGTTATCCGATGGCCTGAGAGCGTCTTTTATTGTCCCAAATGAGGTTTTGATGATGAGGGCATTAAGTATCTTCCCATTCCATAAATGTTTTTGAGGGAAATGTTTGCATGTGCATATCATTTGTGTGTATGTGCGACAGTGTACTTGGATGCACAGATACGTTTATGTCTTTCTTAGATATGTAAGCAGTGCTGTCATCCATATTTCACATTTTATTTCAACAGCTTGAAAGGCAATGAACCAGACATCTCCAGTCGACGTAACCTGTCTCTGTGGTTTTGCCGGCTTCATAACGGAGTGAACAAGAGAGGCTGGGAAAGGAGGAATTTGACTGCTCCAGGGGGGATGAGAGGTGGAGAGATGGGTGGAAAGATGGCAGCTGTGATTGAATTTTCAGGGTTCCCATAGGCTGGAAATAGTTGGGAAGGTTTTGGAAAAACAGATGGTCCTTTTCGCAGTTGTGAAAGTTTTGGAAAAATGGCACTTGGTGTCTGTGGCTTGGGAAGGTTTGGGAAAACACTGAACAAGCATCTTCAAAAACTCAAACAAGCATCTTCAAAACCAAAGAGATAGAAAACCACACAACAAAGGCACAAACAAATAAATTTCTAATTGTCTGAAATTGCCAGCATCATGACTACTTATGGGGTGTAACCTTTTGTTATCTTTTAGTTTAAGCTTGTGTGTAGAAAATGAACATTTACCTGCTGTTGCCATATATATGTGTATGAGATGTAACATGGTTGGGAACACCGGTGATGGGGTTGGGAACACCGGTGATGGGGTTGGGAAAGGTGGGAAAAGGTTAGGAATTTTGTTTCTCCAAGTCTATATGAACCGTGATTTTTTATAACTGGTTTTTTTACTTGATTAAAATGGAAAGAAGCCTCTTATGGGTCAATATTCTAATTATTTTAGAGTATGCCTGCACATTTGTCTTTTCCTGCAGTACAAGTTTAAAAGGATGATCAACTGTGCAACGTGTAGCAAGGCAGTGTCTTTTCCTGCAGTAAAAAAGAATCGGCAATGTGTTTACAGCCTTTTCCTGGTACATGAAAAAGAATCAGTGTTGTACAGCCTTGGTACATGAAAGGAATCAGTGTTTACCGCCTTGGTACATGAAAGGAATCAGTGTTTACAGCCTTGGTACATGAAAGGAATCAGTGTTTACAGCCTTAGTACATGAAAGGAATCAGTATTTACAGCCTTGGTACATGAAAGGAATAAGTGTTTACAGCCTTGGTACATGAAAGGAATCGGTGTTTACAGTCCAAATAGGCACATCTCAGAAAGACTGACTGACTGACGGTATGCAGTGTGGAATTATTGTTCCTTTCTCGTAAGGACTTGGGTAATTCACGAGCAAACAGCATACCTTGAGGTTTTGTTTTTACAATAATTAAAAAAGAAAACAGTTGTGTGCGAGCACACACACACACACACACACACACACACACACACACTCACATGCAGGCATGTGCATGCATTTTCTGCACACACAATATTTCGACCTTCCAAAGTCTTCCTCAGGAAACTTTAATTTAATGATGATGATCACACACACACACACACACACACACAGTGTGTGTTCTCCTCATCATTAAAATTTCCAAAGGAACGACTTTGGAAGGTTGATATATTGGGAATATTTCATGAGTCTGTTGTTTTTATATCTATCTATAGGTTCAGATTTGGGGAATATTTTCTGATTCTGCTTTTTGTATATCTATCTGTCTGTCTGGGTCTCTCTCTATATATACAAGAATGAAAACAACAGTCAGTTCGTGTCTCAGACTTATTTTTTTAAAAATTTTCGCCAAGGTACAATGAAGCTGTTAACAGCAAAAAATTGTTAAAAATACAAGTCTGAGACATGAACCAACTGTTGTTTTTATTCTTGTATTTTACCATCTCTGGTTTTGACTTCAGTCTATTCTACAAGGTGCAGAGCTCAGGACAACAAGATAGCATTATTTTTTTAAATATATATATATATATATATGCTGAACAATTTAGTAGTTGGGGAAAACAAGTGCAGGCTAACAATTCTTCTGTCGTTATGGTAATGACTTAGAAAAGATTTGAACTTTTAGAAAAAAAAAAAAAGAAGAAGAAAAAGTGGCAGGAATATATTATAAATATGAAAAACCCTTCACTAGCTGCATGAGGGAACCATTGTAATCCCTCTCAAAGGCAGATCTGTTTGTATTGGCTGCTTCTAGGCATGAGGGAACCATTGTAATCCCTCTCAAAGGCAGATCTATTTATTTGGCTGCTTCTAGGCATGAGGGAACCATTGTAATCCCTCTCAAAGGCAGATCTATTTGTATTGGCTGCTTCATTGTAATCCCTCTCAAAGGGAAGATCTATTTGTATTGGCTGCTTCATTGTAATCCCTCTCAAAGGCAGATCTATTTGTATTGGCTGCTTCTAGGCATGAGGGAAACCATTGTAATCCCTCTCAAAAAGCAGCAGATCTATTTGTATTGGCTGCTTCATTGTAATCCCTCTCTGAAAAAGGCAGATCTATTTGTATTGGCTGCTTCTAGGCCTTCCGTCGCTGGATCGGACTCATCAGGGAAACATGGCTGATTGTGACTGCGCTCTTGGTTTCAAATAGAGACACATCACATCCATAATTCTGTGGTGTTGTCACCACCAAGGGTTCAAAAAAGAATCCCCAACTAGGACCCCAAAAGCAGCCAGCAAAGGATAGTAAATGGAATACAATGAAAGTGTGGAGAGAGGAAAAATGTTGCTGAAAAAACTAAAAAGCATTGATGCAAACAGTAAAAAAATGTAGGGGACAATCTTTGAGCCTATGCTTGAGGATCCATTCAAGGATGCAAGGGAGATCAAAAGATATGGAACAGTCTGAGTGGTCAGCTCTGCTGTTCAATAACTCAAGCATTGTCAGTGGCTTAGAATTGTGCAGGACAACCTTTGCATGGCTAAGAGATGCAATCTCCCACTGATTTCACTGACCAAACAATATAATGCTGAACAATTAAGTAGTGGGGGAAAACAGTCCAGGCTAACAATTTTCAGTCATTATAGTAATAACTTTGGCAAAGATTCTTCACTTCTAGAAAAAAAAAAAAAAAAAAACATTAAGCAGAAAATGGGAAGAATGTATTATAAATATGAGAAACCCTTCACTAGCTGCATGAGGGAACCATCGTAATCTCTCTCAAAGGCAGATCTATTTGTATTGCCTGCTCCTAGGCCTTTCGTCCGCTGGATCGGACTCATCAGGTAGAGAGAGATATGTATATTCATAATTACTAGTTGAAGACAATAGATGTAGGAGTTACACATCTGAAGATTTCACTGTCATCATAAACAGCATGGAGAGTTTCTCCATGTTGGCTTATGCCATCTGTACAGCAGTAACATGTTTTATTCTGGAAGGGTCTGTTCAGATTTGCATCCCTCCATTCTCTTCCCAGAGAGAGGTGGCAGAGCTCCTCATCTTCATGCTGTCTTAAAACTGTACAATCAGTTGTGGATAACATTAAGGAGAGAGAGGTGTGGAAGGGATGGTTACTGTACACTGTTCATCTTCATGCTGTCTTAAAACTGTACAATCAGTTGTGGATAACATTAAGCAGAGAGAGGTAGGAAGGGATGGTTACTGTACACTGTTCATCTTCATGCTGTCTTAAAACTGTACAATCAGTTGTGGATAACATTAAGCAGAGAGAGGTAGGAAGGGATGGTTACTGTGCACTGTTCATCTTCATGCTTCTTAACCTTTTTGCGACTCGCCATGTGATAGTGATGGCAACTCAGTCGACCCGTTCACGATGACCTGTTCCATGATGACAGCAACGCTGCTGTACTCCATGGACATGCAATGCCTCCGTGACGGCACAACTATAAAAAAAAATCCCATGTTCTGTCCTCTGCGGTCTAAGGGATGCAGCTGCCCCTAAATATTTAGAACAGGGTTCTAGCCACTGGAAGGGTAAAGTTTACATGCACTATCGATGACCTTTGTGACCCTCGAGTAGTATGAACAGAGAGACCCATCTGGCACTGGGAATTTCTGCAAAAGGCATGTGTGGAATTTCCTGCCTCGCGAACAGAAGAATGACATGGGGTGTTAGAACTGGTTCAGCAAAGTGATTCAGAGGATGAGGGGGGTAAAGGTGTACAAGTTTATCGAAAAGAATCTGAGCTTGCTTGATTTTAGTTGCTTTGTGTATGTAATAGTTTTAAACGTATCGTCAGAAGCCAAAACAGTGAAAAGTGTGTTTAGTGTGCAATGATTTCTTTTCCTTTTTTTTAAAAACAAAAGTTCACTCGGATTTGACATATTGAATACATTAGGCTTTCTCTGCATCTGTTCAAAGTAAGAGCAAAATTTTATGCCCCATTTCTTCCTCATCTGCTGTCGTCATACTAACCAAGATTGTGTTCTCCTACGGTTTACTTATGCTGTTTCCATAACTGTAGCGTTGCTATTTTACCCAAAATGTATTTAAGTGTATGCTCATTGCACAGTTCGCGTTTTACCCTTTCAGTTGATATAATTGCTTGCTAGGTTTATATTGGGGGACATAAGATAAAATCAAAAAGTGCGAAAATCGGGCGTCTGCAATGTTAGTAAGCATGCATGGTGCACATGCCTGCCGGGAGGTGACATTGCTCTGCCGTGCCCATCATGAAAGTATTAAAACTATACAATCAGGTGTGTGTAACATTAAGCACAAAGAGGTTGAGAGGAATGGTTACTGTACACCATCCATAGTGATATCCAGTAGAAGAAGGGAGTGTCATCCAAAAACTCTGTAGCTACCCCCATCCCCCACCCTTTTTAAAAACATGATATGTAGGGTTTCTTATTTGTTCTTTTATGTGTGTGGATACTTGGGACTTTTTAAGGAATGAAGCATCTGGAAAGTCTGTGCTTGAAATATTCTCTTTCTCTTTAAAGAGATTTCCATGTAATTTCTATGCTTTTACTTATCTTTCTGTTACTTTCTACCCAATACGATAATTTGTTTTGTTTTATTTTTCGACTAGCGTATATGCATTTCTTGATGATCTCAGAACTTGACAATTACAGGCATTTATTCCATTATATTTTGGGGCTTCTAAGAAATGTGAGCGTCCAGTTTGCCTTTTGTTGCATGCTGCCACACGTGTAAATAATTCTGTTTGCGTTCAGGTTTATAGTTATGTGATCTTTTAACATTTGTTGGGGAGAATAGACAACACCAGAACATGTTCTCGATATTTTAAAGGGTTTATACCTTAATGATTAGTGTCTCCATTTTTGTGATATGTTTTCACTTGTGATATGGCCCATGAGGTCAGCTGGAATATAACTTTAAACAAGTGCATGTACACAGTGAATAAGCATTGCACATTCTTTGCTGTTTCGGGAGTTGCCAAATACAAGAGTGAAAAGGATTGCAAAGAAGAGCCAAGTTCTCATGATGATACAACTATCTGAGTTGGAAGGATCCACACATGCAGGTATTTTACTTCTTGCTTTACTTGATTGAAGTTCTGGGTGATAAATGTCAGGTGAGTAATTAAACTTCTACCCCTCCCCTCCCCCCCCCCCCCCCCCCAGGCCAAGTGTACATCCACATCAGTGAATCTATAAGGGCCCAGATCAAAGGGTTGTTCCTGGAGAAAAATAGATAAGACATGGGACATTTATGCTAGGATGAAAAATACAGCGATTAGGACACAGCAATAGAGAGACTGTCTTTCCCACTGTAAGGTACAAACAGCATGGTCAGCTTCACATGATCTCCATATCTGCTGAAATGAAAAGTTGGTGCAGTACTGCACAGCGTAGTGTGCAGTGCAGTAGAAGTTATTGTTGATTTTAAGGACCACTTTCACAGTGTAGTGTGCAATACTGTAGAAGTGTTGTTGATTTTAAGGACCCCTTTCACAGTGTAGTGTGCAACAGTAGAAGTTTTGATTTTTTAAAAAGTCAGTTTATAAATTGGTTTGTCGTCTGTCTGTTTTTTTTTTTTTTTTCAGCGAACATGGACTTAATTTTGACTGTGTGACAGGTCACCCCTCTCCATGTCCTTCCCCCTCCCCTCCCTCCTCCCCCTCACACAGTCCTCCTTCCCTCCAGTCAGCATGTAATGATTGGAATTGTTGAATGTAGAAGTCTCCTCCCCCTCACACAGTCCTCCTTCCTCCAGTCAGCATGTAATGATGGAATTGTTGAATGTAGAAGTCTCCTCCCCCTCACACAGTCCTCCTTTCCTCCAGTCAGCATGTAATGATTGGAATTGTTGAATGTAGAAGTCTCCTCCCCCACACACAGTCCTCCTCCTTTCCTCCAGTCAGCATGTAATGATTGGAATTGTTGAATGTAGAAGTCTCCTCCCCCTCACAGTCCTCCTCCTTTCCTCCAGTCAGCATGTAATGATTGGAATTGTTGAATGCAGATCAGTCATAAGTTATAACTGGTAACATGTTATACAAGGCTGGGTTTTTGTTTCATTATGTTTTTTTTTTCTGTTCACTTGTAATAGCATGGTGTGTATGAATTAAGATATGTAGTGGAAAAGACTAGCGCCCCCTCGTCTTCTGGCTACATGCGTGCACTTGCACGTGCACATGCTGCGTGTATTGACTACATGCTTGATTTAAAAATCGCTGTCTACGTTTCTTCCCCTTGAAAAAAAAAGATTTTTTTTATTCATTTATCTTGTTGATAGAATGATTTGAGTAAATATGATATTTCTGCGTATCTCTGTAATAGGACATTTGTTCCTCAAGTTTTGAATTTCTGAAATCACTCACATGGCATTAGGCCCTACAGTTTATCTGGTGTGTGCACCCCTTGCTCGCTTGTGGTGGTTAGGGAAATATATTTTTATTATTTTTGTTTGTTTGTTTGTTTGATGCTGCTGTTGATGGTGATGATGATGGATTTCTTTTTTTTCTTCTCGATGTTCTTTTCCATTAATTTGTGCTATATATATGTTTGTCGGTCAAGGGCTACTATAAGTTCTTTCTTTTGAGTGGGTCAAAAAAAGCGTAGCTTGTGCCATCTGTTGTATGTGAGGTTCATGACCTCATTTGGCTTGATGTGTTACACAGATAGAAATAGTACATTGTCCTTTTTAATGATATCGTGTTAAATAAAATGGATAGTAGCATGTCTGTTTTATCAGTTAACTGCCAGGGCCTCAGTAAGTTAAAGAAGAGACGTGATGTTTTTTTCCATTATCTCAGATGTGTAAAAAAATATTCGGTATACTTCTTACAAGACACTCGTTTTGAAAAAAAGTTGGAAAAGTATATCTTAACTGAATGGACAAAGCGGTTTTTTTTTTCGATTTATTCTTCAAATGCAAGAGGAGTTGCAATTTTGTATAACAATAACTTTGAATTTAATGTAGTTATCAAGAACGAGTTCGGAAACTTTATCTTAATACATGTTGAGACACATAAGAATAATTTTCTGTTTGTTAATATATATATATATATATATATATATATATATATATATATATATATATATATATGTATGTATATATGGACCTAATAGGGATGACCCAGAATTCTACAACTGTCTCAAACTAAAGATTCTTGGACTTGGCTTTGAAAATGTTATAATAGGTGGGGATTTTAATCTGGTCCTACCCAGCTAGAGATTATCAAAATTATGAATACAAATAATCCTCATGCAAAGCAAGCTGTTGAAAACATGATCGAAAATTTTAGACCTGAGTGATGTTTGGAGGGCACTAAACCCAGAGTTTGCAGTGTTACGTGGAGGAGAACTAATCCATTTCAACAGGCCAGGTTAGATTTCTTTTTGATATCAGACACACTTGTTTCTTATGCTGATGATGTAGAGATATTGAGTGTGGTTATAGAACGGATCATTCTGCTGTGTTGTTGAAACTAAAATTCAATGAAGACTTAAAACACAATACTTTTTGGAAGCTTAACATCTGTTTTTTGAAAGATAACATATATTTAGATGAAATAAATACTGTAATTGAAAACCTAAAAGAAGAATACTCAATAAATAAAACAGATAATGATAAATCAAGTGAAAAAGTACAATTCTTAATTGCAGATGATCTATTTCTTGATTTCCTGCTAATGAAAATAAGATAAAAAAAAATAATTTCATACGCTTCTGCAAAAAAAAAAAAAAAAGACAGACTAATGAAGAAAAACAGACAGAGCAAGTTATCAGTACATTAGAAAAAAAAAAGAGAGGAAGAGTGAAATGATATCAAAGTCATTAATGAGAAGAAAGAGCAACTAAAGGAAATCAGAACAAAACAAACAGAAGGAGTTTTATTAAGGTCACTGGCTAAATGGATAGCAGAGGGAGAAAAAAATCAGCAGTAATTTTTATAATCTTGAAAAAAGACACTACATTCGTAAAAAACATGTCTAAGATTAATTGATATACAAAATAATGTTTTAACAAACCAAAAATGACATACTTAAAGAAGTGTATAATATTTATAAATCATTATATGCCGATAATGTTGTAGAAAATTGTGACATAGAAGACTTTAGTTGAGGACATCTTCAGTTTAAATGAAACAGAAGCAGCTGAATTAGAAGGTCTTATTGCATTAGAAGAAGCTACATATGTCTTAAAGACAATGAAAAATAACAAAAGCCCCCGGTTCTGATGGCTTTACTTCTAAATTTTTTAAAGTCTCTTGAAACAGATGTATTTGTCGTAAGAGCATTAAACACCAGTTTTAAAAAAGAAGAACTGTCATTTGTACAAAGAGAGGAAATCATTACACGTATTCCAAAGTGTAATAAACCTAGGCAGTATATTAAAAACTGGAGACCTATTTCTGTGCTGAATGTAGTCTACAAGATAGGATCTTCTTGCATTGCAACTAGAATAAAAAGTGTGTTGCCGAAAATCGTAAACGAAGATCAAACTGCATTTATTTCTTAGATTTATTAGAAGTAGATATATTGGCAACAATATAAGATTGATATTTGACACTATTTCGTATTTAGACGAGAATAAATCTGCCCGGGTTGTTGTTAAATATAGACTTTGAAAAAGCGTTTGATTCGATTTCTTGGGAATTCATGTCTAAAGTCCTTAAAGCGTTTGGCTTCCAAACAGACATTTGTAGATGGATAAGCATTTTCTATAAAAATATGAAGTCTTTCATTATTGTTAACAGACAGGTTTCAGATTGGTTCAATATTAAAAAAAAGGCTGTCGACAAGGAGACCCTCCTTATTTATTCGTGATTTTTCCCCCGAAGATGGAGTATAGCTGCCTTAATGGTAGGATAAAAAACGGTCATACGCACAAAACTCCACTGCCTGTCTATACAGGCAGTGTCTGCAGGAGTATCAGCCTGTGTACGCAGAAAGAAAGAAATTTGTGATTTGTGTTGAAATATCAGCCAACATGATTAGGGAAAATCAAGATACTCGGGGAATTAGAATAAATGAAACTGAATATAAGCTGTATCAGCATTCCGATGACACGGAGTTTCTACTCGCAGGGGATAAAAAATCGTTCAAAAAACTTGTATTGACATTCCTTTTAGATTTGAAAGTGTTTTGGGTCTTCATATGAATTTTGATTAAACTAGTGCAGTTTGGTTAGGAAGCTTAAAAAAAAAATAGTCAAAAGTCGCTATATGACACGAGCATTTGAAAATTGTTTGGAAAACACAATAAACATTTAACAATACTTGGAAAATAATGTTCTCAAATGACTTGAAAGACTGCATAGAAACTAACCCCCACTCTTTCTAACTATCAGAAAAACTGGCAGACGTAAATCATTTGTTTGGTATAGTTCTCAAATGACTTGAAAGACTGCATAGAAATAAACTATTCATGGCAGACGTAAATCATTTGTTTAGAATATAAAAGCGCCAGATTACACCTTTAGGTAGAATAGCTATATTGAAATCCATCATCCTTTCAACACTGATTCATTTATGGCTGATTTTACCAAACCCGCCAGATATTTTCCTTCTAACGTGCCAGAAATATGTTATAGATTTGTATGGAATAAAAAAAACAGCAAAAATTTAGTTGAAAAAACAGCTCATAAAGTGTACGGAATGGAAGTATTGGTCTTCCTGAGTTGAAAACATACGTCTCTCTTAAATTATCATGGATCCATAGAACTGAACGATCAAACCATAAATGGAAACAAATTTTAGTCTGTGATTTTTCTCAATGGCCTCTTTGGAGTAAATATGGTCCAGAAATTGTCACAAAGTTAACAAAATATAACCCATTCTGGGCAGACAATCTTGAAGCTTATATACTTTTTCATACAAATGTATATCCAAAAATTCTGCTGAGCTACTTGCAGAACCAGTATCCTGCAACAAACGTATTCAAGTTGGGAAAAGATATATTGCCTCCAGAATGTGGAAACAAAGGTGTCTATTACATCACACATTTCTTTGATGATAACGGTCAGTTTCTTTCCCACAGGAAATTGCTGATACTGATGACAATCTGTGAGGCTCATGTATATTATTCAAGGTGTATGTGGTTATTTTTTGTTGTTTTTTTTTTCCAGGGTTTCTGTCAAAGAGACAATGTGCCATATGAAAATAGCCCGTCTTCATCTGTTGTGAACTAATCCATTCTGTCTGCTTAAATGTCAGTGTGTCTGCATGTCCTTCCTTGTGATATTCCTTTATCTTGCCTCATCTTTCTTTCTACCTCTACCTCTTCTTTTTTTTTTTTTTTTTATTTTAAAGCATAATTATACTAGATACAAATAATTTGCCTAAAAAACAATGCATTGTACTATGCTGTTTATGTAATCAAGTAACTATGCTTTAGTTACATATATGATGATATACTGAGGCTATATCTTTCTTTTAGCTTGTGCAATTTTTATTTGTGTATGTTTCTAAAATTAGCTTTGCCATATACTTAATTTCTAAATCTCAGTGTTGTTGCATATTTCACTTTCTATAACAATAAAGGAAAATAAAAATGTTAAAAAAAAAGATGTTGTATGTATTGAATGGTATTTCCAGTGTGTCCTTTTACTAGCATGCTACAGCAGACTCCATGAAAACCTTGTTCAGAGATGTTCTGCCTGATGTGATCTTTGAATTTCTGAGGGAAATTAACATTTTTCATCAATCTGAGATTTTACAGTGGAAACATTTTTAACAAAATTTCGGGTCTGTTTTTAGAAGACGTATAGGTTGTGTAATGAATGACTTGTGAGGTGACTACAACACGGTGACGGCGCTGATATGGCCCTTGTGGTCGGCTGGGCTATAAGCAACATTACCTTACCTTACCTTTTTTTTTTTTTTTTTTTTTTTTTTTTTTTTTAACAGTCCCAACCTCTGCGCCACCTCAGAGGCAGTGCACCTGCGCCGCTCATTCCGACACCCTGTCCACAGCCACAGCTGGTTGGCGTGGCCGCAGCCCCGGCACCAGCAATCCACAGGGAGCAGTCAATGTCAGTCGTCAAGAGGCAACCCACCGGAAGAGACACTGCACTGCTGCCGAGTCACTTCGGTGGTGTTCAGTGACACCTGTTCTGATCTAACATACACAAGACACCACCTACTAAGCCCCCTACTGATGACAATAATTGCTTAGTCGTGGAGCCGGCGAGAGTGAGCTCTCCCTCTGGAGGGCATCCAACGACAGCCCCCATGGACTCGCCGATACTGGTGACCCCGACGGAACCAAACCAAGACCACAGACGTGGAGAGAACATCGAAATTGAGGTCACCATGAGAGCAGAGCATGAAGGGCCACAGAATTTGAAACATTTCTTTTTTATGCTGATCGATGAGAATGAGGATGATTAAATGATGCTACGGATTTCCATTCCAGTCTGAGACTATATGACAGGCTATACTCTACGCTTCCTTTCGTCAACCAGGCCTGAGAGATACAGGCACCTGCAGTGTTGGTCAGAAAATTTTAGCAACACTCTCAGAAATGCATCATTAAGTGGATGAAACTCGACTGTGTGGTCCCAGTCTTCCCACCTGATTCCGCAGCAAACTCAACTCAGGGTAGGAGCTGGTCAGGGCAGGAAAAACCCACATGACTCTGATGGGATTTGAACCCATGACCTCTCAGTCGGGAGTCCACGATGCTAACCACTTTGCCATGGTGGCTGGTTCTACCTTACCTTGCTAGCATGCTCATTTTGATTGCATTTGTGCTTCAACAGAGTTTATACAGACATCCAATCAAAAAACTCCCAACAAAACTTTTTAGGGACTTTTCAAGGACTTTTAATATAAATTGAAAGATTGTAATAAAGAAAATATAAGCTTTTATGCATACCTCCCTGGCTTCATACAGCCACTTCAGCAGAATCTGGTAAATAGCAGACAGCAGGAAAGAGGACATTTTTCAGCTGGTAGAAAATAGAATCAAATTTTCTGATATATTAATCCAGTTTATGATTTTCTCATTTTCTGACCAAAATACAAGCTGCTCCATCAAATCTACAATTTCAAAGACTTTCAAGCACACTGAGGTATTCAAATGCACTAGAGTCCAAATTTTAAGGACTTTTAGTCCTCGAAAAGGGATCCTCAAAATTCAAGGACTATTAAGGACTTTCAAGAACTTGTATGGACCCTGTTTGAAACCAAATAGCGTAACAAAAAACGTGATGATGCAAAACTAATGTTGGTTGTGTGTGCATGCATGTGAGTGGTGTGCATGATGTATGTGTGGAAGCCCTGACATGGCCTCTGTGGTCAGCTGGCCGGCGCCGTGGGAGGTAGGGGGAAGGCAAGGGGGTGGGGGTGTGGGGAGTCCTTGCCCACGTGCCACTTCCAGTCCCAAATATCTACAGGTACCTGTTGCTACAGCTTACTGTGGGGGAAGAGAGGCATGAAACTACCAACCTTCAGGCTGATCTGAACTTGCTACTGCTGAGGTGACCTTTTTGCCTTGGCATGTGCTGACAGCACGAGGGAAAGAGTCACCTGTAGTGAGGGCAAGTGACAGCCCAGTCCAGTAAGTGGTGAGTGCTCTCCAAAGGTCAACGACAGATCTGATACCACAAGAGTTTACTTTCTCATGTAATTCTTGAAGCCACGTGGGGTTTATAGGTCTGGACTCTGGTGGGGTCCCTGACTCATTGAATTCCTATTTGTCTTCGCCAGTGCGCGCTCAGCTGGCCCATGAATGGAAGTGCTATCTTCTAGGAGTGATGAGCGGTTAGTTAATACTGGTTGGCAACAACAGGTAAAAACTTGTTTTCAAGCGTTCTGATGTACTTTTTGCAGTTCATATATCTGCCCACAAACACTAGTGGACCATCTCAATCTTAACGGATGCACCCCAGCTTCATTACTTTCAAGGTGGTTTAGGGAACAAGGTGGACACTGCCTACAGAAAGTGCTGTTGATCTGTGTCTTCCCTGCACTGTTCCGTGCATCCGTTCAGCCTGATAACAACTGTCATTACATTACAGGAGATACTTTTTTCACTTCACAGTTCAGAGAATTAAGCCAAATAGTATTGTGGCGGCTTCTTTCTGTTCCTATGAACCAATAGTTCCTTCCCTGAGGAATGCTTTGAGTACTAAGGTCCAAGATTTCTCTCAGTGGGTCTTGTCCTTTCACTCCAGCTGAGCTTGAACTGCCTTGTCATCACAATGTGGATATGAGGGGATTCCTTGAACTGCCTTGTCATCACAATGTGGATATGAGGGGATTCCTTGACAAAGTTCAACTTTTGTCTCGCATACAGTTTACAGTTTTAGTTTATACTATCATGGCCCAATCATCACACAGTGGATATGAGGGGATTTCTGACAAAGTTGAACTCGTGTCACACATAGTTTTAGTTTATACTATCACGCCCCAGTCATCACAATGTGGGTATGAGGGGATTTCTTGACAAAGCTGAACTTATATCACACATAGTTTTAGTTTATACTATCACGGCCCAGTCAACTGCATTGGGCCTCTTCATTGCTGTCAAACTAATATAGAAAAAAGGTCACATCCTGAAGAAAGACTGTATCCTGAAATCAAACAACCAAGATGAACAATAACAATTTATGACTTGATAGCTAAGCTATTGACATCCTGACACAGGTCAGACTGGGTCATGCTGGGAACACCAGCATGATTTCTCTTGAATCCAGATAAACAAACAGAATGGTGAAAATGTTAAAAAGATGTTTCAAAAAGCCATATGGATGAACAAACACTGCAGAATGGATAGTGTCCAACACTGGACAGTCTGTCCAATGTTCTCTACCCAGACACCAGATTACAATCCAGAAGCCGGCATGTCATGAATTGTGACCAAAAAAAAAAAGTAAAAGACTTTCCTTAACAAATATGAAAAAACAAAGCAAACAACCCAAAAGACAACAGGAAAGAAAGGTGCGTGTCTGTGTGTGTGTGTGTGTGTGTGTGTAAGACTGAGTCAAAGACGGAGAAGAAAAGGAGGAAGTCAGAGGCACAGAGTTTACAGATGGTGGGGTAGCTCTATGTTGACTGAAAAGTACCTCCAGCAGTTCCACAATCTCTCCCTTGTTATCTATGTACACTGAAAAGAGCCAGTAGCAATTCCAGAATATCTCCCTCATATCAATTTAATTCTGTGGATAAGGATGATGGACTGAACACATGGAATCAACACATTTATAAATTAAAAGCATAATAAAGATACACAAAACGCACTCTCTTACACATGCGTGCACATGCACACAAACAAATGTACGCATGTGCACACACACATCCATAGTCTCTGTCAATGTGATTGCGCAAATTTGAACCGGTTTTGATGCTCACTGTTCCATTCTTTTCATTGATATTTCCTCTTACAATGGAAGCTGTTAGTCTTTCTCCCCCCCCCCCCCCCCCCTCTCTCTCTCTCTCACACACACACACACACACACATATTGACTGACAATCAGGTTACTAACACATGAAAAAAAAACAACAACAACAAAGAATCTCCCTTCCAAATGCTAAGTTTTCTCAGCACAGGGCTCAATTTCTTTCTGTGTTCATTTTATTCATACACTTCTCTATTCTGTTTTCCTTTATTTGTGTTTTATAGCATATTTGTGTTTTATAGCAACCTTGGACAGCCATTAGATTGTGATCGTCACCATGACCAGAGATCGTTATACATGATGATGACAAGAAACAATAAAAACCATCAGCAAACTGACAACTTATTTGATTTTCTCTACTAAAGAATGCCACAAGAAAGGCTTGTAAATACCCACACATCACATCCTGCATTCCCCCCGACCCTCTCTTCCATATATAGGTACACACATCCAACCCACATCATCACAGTACTAGCCAGAGAGGCTTGTATAGGAGACTGCAGAGCATTTCTGGCAATGACACTGAAAAGTGAAGCTGTAAACCATTCTATAGCAATCTGTCACAATGAACTTAGGTTTTTGCTGGTTTTCAATCAAGAGTACATGAAAATGTGGCAAATATGAAGATGCTTGAGAGGGGGTTAAAGGCAAGAAGGTCCTGATGATGTGCCATGGTTTATTCATGATGAATCAGAGCTCACTGTGATAGTGAAATAGTGAAGTCAAGCACTTTTTAAGAGGCATACATTTAACTTCAAATACATAAATTCACTAAAGACACTTCCATTATAATACAACCATCACACTGTTTTAAAGCTATGTATTGTATCTCCTATTTACTTTCAGTTTTCTAGGAAGCAAGGTTTTCCATTTGCATCATTCATAGCCCAGCCAGCCACACATGATTATTTGTAGAATATTAAAAAGCAAACAACAAAAATCAGACAAGCAAAAGCATCAAAATACTACTGACTGAAAAACGCGAAGAGGAAAAACCCAAATTAAGTGATACATGTACCAAATGATAAACCAAGCACTGCAAATGAGCCCCCAGATGGTTTTCAAATGTCTTATTTAAAAAAAAACAAACAGATAAAAAAAAGAAAAATAGCTCTCTGACGAGATAGTTTATTGAAATAAGATGCAACAAAACCATATCTACTGTTTATTTATGACAGAAATGGATTTTGAATGATAATAACAACTGAGAACAATGCTCAGGGCATATTATGATGACTATTATACAAATAAAACCATACTATTTGAATACTAATTAAAACTTAAGTACACACCTCATCTACTGCAGTCTACATCAGTGGAATCGCATACATCAAAAGATAAAATTAATGTTATAAATATATAGTAAACAATGACATGCACACACGTTTAAGCAAATACACCAAATAAATATGTACAGTTGGGTAGATATGTATTCATGGAAAAGATGCGATAGTACAAGAATCCATGTGAATACGTTCAAGAACATTCAATGTACTTGCTGGGAATGTTAAAAAAAAAAAAAAAAATGTTGAATAAGGAACGCATGCATGCATGATTTTTTTTCTTAATAATGTTTGCATCAAATCTCTAACCTATACCATATTGCCATACATTTTCTGTTTTTGCTCCTGTACTGTAAACACTCCTGCTCTTCTTCACACAATCTCTAACCTATACACCATACATTTTCTGTTTTTGCTCCTGTACTGTAAACACTCTTACTCTTCTTCACACAATCTCTAACCTATACCATATTGCCATACATTTTCTGTTTTTGCTCCTGTACTGTAAACACTCTTACTCTTCTTCACACAATCTCTAACCTATACCATATTGCCATACATTTCTGTTTTTGCTCCTGTACTGTAAACACTCCTACTCTTCTTCACACAATCTCTAACCTATACCATGTTGCCATACATTTTTCTGTTTTTGCTGTTTTTACTCTTCTCCACAACTCTAACCTATACCATATTGCCAACATTTTCTGTTTTTGCTCCTGTACTGTAAACACTCCTACTCTTCTTCACACAATCTCTAACCTACACCCTGTTGCCTTACTTTTCTGTTGTTCCCTGTACTGGAATGACTCCTGCTCTTCTTCACACAATCTCCTGCCTTCTAGATGTACCACCTAATTGCATAGCTTCACCTAACCTTATCTACATCATTGTTGGCATTACCTCCCTTTGAACTTTCTTTTAATCACAGGAGAAATAATGTCATCTGTTAATTTTGCACAACAGCAAAACTGAAGCTACTCCAATTCAGTACAGATTGTAGCTGCTATAGTGATACAAAAACAAAATGTAAACAAATGAAACAAAACGTGACATGTAAGATAAAAATGTCAAGTCTCTGTCTTCCTTCAAAGCATCTCTTAAAACAACCCTCTTTCACCTATCAATAGCAGTTTTCTTCCCTTTCCTCGCCCATCAAATTGATTCTGCAACTAATGTGTGTGTGTGTGTGACCGTGTGTGGGCGTGTGCGCCTGTGTGTGTGTGTGTGTGTGTGTGTGTGTGTGTGTGTGCATGCTGTTGTGTCTGTTGTGTGCCAGTGTGTGTGGATCATGTGTTGTGTGTGTGTGTGTGTGGGTGGGCGTCAGTATGCACCCTTGTTTGTAGATGCATGGTACTTATTGCAATATTCATTTTCTTATTGGTTTCATTTATGTTTTCTTTAACCTTTTATGTATTTGTAAGTGCTTAGGGGGCTATGATGTAGGATTAAGCGCCATAGGTAATCATTATAATCTCACAGTGCAAGTGAATATAATGGTACGAAGCTGCACAAACAAAAAAATTACCATTATGTTATGCTGCATTTTTCGTTTCATTTGTGCAACAACAGTGAGTCCATCTAATAACTCTGTTGCAGTCGTCCATGCTTGCATGCATGTCCATGTGTGTATTTGCATGGCAAACTTGCATAGTGGCAATTAGTTTAACCAAATTTGGCAGAATGCTAGACTGACAAAACTTTTCCAGCAAAGCTTCCTTCAGCAAAATGGCACCAAAGGGCAAAGGTGGTAATTCTTTGATACACATTTGCAGCAATATTTTCAAAGACAGGTTTGGTGCACCAAAGACTGCATGCAACTGATGCAAAAGCAAACTTGAAAACAAAACAAGCAAACAAAAAAAACAACTAAAAACAGAAAACACACACATGGAGCCTGATGCGAGTCATTTCATGGCATAAACGTCACTACAATCCATATTCTGCTAAAACAGAAAACACACACATGGAACCTGGTATGAGTCTTTCATGGCATAAACATCACTACAATCCATATTCTGTCTTCAGCATCTCTGCATTTCCATAATTAATATTCATTCTCTTACAGGTGTATCAAAATAGTTCAAAATCATATAAGTCAAAAATCGATACAAAATTTGTAAACAATTATAGCTACATACATATCTTTATCAGGCGCTAGAAGAATAACTGTGCAAAAAGAGAACAACAGAAAGAATGGGAGGAAATACACACCATGGCATAGGGCAGAAACAAAATACAGATGGCAAACTGGTTGCCATTAGCAAGTCTACAGATGTCCAACATAATTTTCCAGAGATAGGCACAAATGCTCAACGACACACGCTTGCATCTGCACTGATACATCCAAAGCAAAACACTGAAAAAAATGTCTTCATGAAGCTCTCTGAGATTAACTGAATTGCAAGTATTTTCTGCAATTCCATTCTTTTCAAAGAAAGAAAAAGATCAACAAGAAACAAACTTGATCATTATAAAAGAAGACATGAATGAACAGTATCATTCAAAAACAGTATAAAGAAGAATAAACAGCATGCCACATGCCAATCAAGAAAGCACACAGAATGCATTAATTACTAAGAAAGTCAGTTTCGAACTGCAAATTAAAAGCACACAGATCTGCACTGTCAGTTTCGTACCTTCAAAATTAAAAGCACACAGAACTGCATTGTTATATATCTGTTGTCAGTTTCGTACCTTCAAAATTAAAAGCACACAGAACTGCATTGTTATATATCTGTTGTCAGTTTCGTACCTTCAAAATTGAGAAACTGGACAAGATCCTCTCCCATATCTTTCAAACTCTCATAAAGTGAGAGATATAATATGATAATTTTTTTTTTTTTTTTTTTTTTCAGGGTTCCCATGGAATGGTTGTGTGGGTTCTCAGTTCCTCTTTTTTGTCCAGCGAGAGTTCCCATAGAATGGGTTTTTCTCTTATTGTCTGCTGGCCTGCTCCCTTTTTGTTTTAATGAATACCATTGCTTTTGGAATAAAGATCTGTCTGTTGATGAACATTTTGAAATATTGAAAGAAGCAAGTATGGGGACTTCACTACCACTCTATATGCAAGACAGAACACATTCAATGAGGATTGATACACCATGCCCATAAGGGGACTTCACTACCACTCTATATGCAAGACAGAACACAACTTCAATGAGGATTGATACGCCATGCCCATAAGGGGACTTCACTACCACTCTATATGCAAGACAGAACACATTCAATGAGGATTCACCATGATAAGGAGATTCACTACCACTCTATATGCAAGACAGAACACACTTCAATGGGATTGATACCCCCATGCGCACAGGGACCAATCAAACCAGAAACCTCTGTATACATTAGTATCAGGATCCACCTTGGTAGGAAGAAGAACAAGTACCACTGGTCTCAAAATGAATGCCTGAAATCTAGCATTTGGCACGTGATTCCCCTATCTGAGCGACAGCCCACTGAAAATGAAGTGACAAAAACACACACCACAGGAAAACAAGCTCGTACCACTTAGGAAATTTTACAGCAAGAAATCAACACACTGAAAATTTTTTCCAAGAATGATTGATCAACAATAATGTCTAGGCATTCTGTACAGCGTTTAAGCTGAGAAACAAAGACACAAACAGATATGCATTAAAAGCAAAAAAAAAAACAGAAATATATGCATTCTAATAACATCAAGAATTACACTTGAATGCACAAGTATCATGTACCACAGGAAATAACAGAGTATTAAAAAATGCTAAAAGTTACTGCACACAAGTAAATGTGAATGAGCCCATGCCACAGATTCTATCAGAAACACATCAGTTTATTCTCTCTTGAGCTCTAGGTTCCTCAAGGATTTATGGTATGAAGAAATGGGGAATATTTTACTAGTAATTCTATCGGCACATCTTTGCTGAATCTTCTTGTGGATTCATATTCTTGGCATTTTTGTCTTTCAAATACAGGTGATAAAAATGATTTATAACTTTTTTTTTAGATGCCAGTGCTCACAACAGTACAGACTGATAAAAAAGAAAGTGATGATTACACACACATATTGTCTTTCACAACAACGTCAGCAGGTACTTGACAAGGTTCTGCTCACTGATATCTGTAGTGACTGGTATTCAGAGCTGACCCTGAAGATCCAGCAGATGATGCATTGCTTCCTTGGCCACTTCTCTGCAGCAGCTCATGGCCCTGAGCCTGTGGAACTGCCGGCCCAGGATGCTGCGGCCCCCAGAGGTCTGGACATCACTGGGGGCAGAGGAGCAGGAGAAGCTGCAGCTGGAGGAGCAGCATTAGAAGCTGCAGCACTGTGATAACCTGGGCCACTGTGGACACTCCCTTGTTGCCCACCGCCTCGATGAGGAACAGCACTGGCCAGGCCAGCGCCTGCAGTGTTCTGGGACTGTGGAAACCTGGCATTTGGTGATCCAGTCATGCCGCCTTGTGAGCTCAGTGTTCTGTTGGAGGCGGTGTCATGGCAACAGGAGTGTTACCCTGATCTTGTCTCCACAGAGCTGCTAGTTGGTTTTCACTGTCTGGAGAGAGGGGCCTGCAGGACTGCCTAGCACTGTCCACAGCAAGGACCAAGCGCCTCAGCGGAGTCACCTGATCAGCAAACCGAACGATTAACTCGCATCAATCCACTTATTACATTGATTCTTCCTGGTGAGCAGAAAATATAAATCATGACCAAGTCAAAGAGTATAACCATTCATCATCAGTTTCGACTGGCAGACCGACCACAAACACATCATAATTTCAAGCCTCAAACTATTGATATTATGCAATGATTCAGTCATAGCTCAAATCAACCAGCATTTAGGGTGCCTGAAGTTCAAAAAGGAACACTGGAGAGAAAAAAAAAAAAAACCCCACTCAATTCTCATCCACTCTGCAAATGTGTCTTTGAAAGCAGTGTTCAAGTCTCCTGATGGGGATGTCTGTATCTACTGGGTGTATTTTTACATGGGCTGTATTATGAGGGGAAGTCTACATTCCTGCCATGTAGTGGTCAAACAAAATGGACCTTCACAGCATCATTGTAATCCCCACTCATCATCATACAATAAAACTGCGCCAAATCCTGTAGCCCTCTGTGCCCTGCTCTCATGATCACTTTGCTTTCAGCTTCTCCACATTCATCCCTGAGGTGAGTGTCAGTCTTCTGTGAAAGCAGATTCATGCAGATTGTCAGTGGACAGATGTACTGTTATCTCCACTGTCAATGGAGCACTCGTTCCATCTGTGGCTCCACATCTAAGCAATGATCACCACTGACAGGGTTCAGATATGGTATTCTGCACAATGTCATTCAACAACAGGCATCACATCACAGCACTACAGTGACACACACTGTCGTTCACAACAGGCATCGCATCACAGCACTAACATGACACACACTGTCGTTCACAACAGGCACCACATCACAGCACTAACATGACACACACTGTCATTCACAACAGGCACCACATTACAGCACTAACATGACACACACTGTCGTTTCACAACAGGCACCACATCACAGCACTAACATGACACACACTGTCATTCACAACAGGCACCACATCACAGCACTAACACAACACACACTGTCGTTCACAACAGGCACCACATCACAGCACTACAATGACACACACTGTTGTTTACAACAGGCACCACATCACAGCACTAACATGACACACACTGTCGTTCACAACAGGCACCACATCACAGCACTACATGACACACACTGTCGTTCACAACAGGCATCATCGCATCACAACACTAACATGACACACACTGTCGTTCACAACAGGCACCACATCACAGCACTACAATGACACACACTGTCATTCACAACAGGCACCACATCACAGCACTAACATGGCACACACTGTCGTTCACAACAGGCACCACATCACAGCACTAGCATGACACACACTGTCATTCACAACAGGCACCACATCACAGCACTACAGTGACACACACTGTCGTTCACAACAGGCATCACATCACAGCACTAACATGACACACACTGTCATTCACAACAGGCACTGCATCACAGAACTATAGTGTGATACACACTGTCGATCACAACAGGCACCACATCACACAGCACTACAGTGACACACACTGTTGTTTACAACAGGCACCACATCACAGCACTAACATGACACACACTGTCGTTCATAACAGGCACCACATCACAGCACTAACATGACACACACTGTCGTTCACAACAGGCATCACATCACAGCACTACAGTGACACACACTGTCGTTCACAACAGGCATAACATCACAGCACTAACATGACACACACTGTGTTCACAACAGGCACCACATCACAGTACTAACATGACACACACTGTCGTTCACAACAGGCACCACATCACAGCACTAACATGACACACACTGTTGTTCACAACAGGCACCACATCACAGCACTAACATGACACACACTGTCATTCACAACAGGCACCACATCACAGCACTACAATGACACACACTGTCATTCACAACAGGCACCACATCACAGCACTAACATAACATGACACACACTGTCGTTCACAACAGGCACCACATCACAGCACTACATGACACACACTGTCGTTCACAACAGGCACCACATCACAGCACTACAGTGACACACACTGTCGTTCACAACAGGCACCACATCACAGCACTACACAGTGACACACACTGTCGTTTACAACAGGCCACACATCACAGCACTAACATGACACACACTGTCGTTCACAACAGGCACCACATCACAGCATTAACATGACACACACTGTCGTTCACAACAGGCACCACATCACAGCATTAACATGACACACACTGTCGTTCACAACAGGCACCACATCACAGCACTAACATGACACACACTGTCGTTCACACAACAGGCACCACATCACAGCACTAACATGACACACACTGTCATTCACAACAGGCACCACATCACAGCACTACAATGACACACACACTGTCGTTCACAACAGGCACCACATCACAGCACTACAGTGACACACACTGTCATTCACAACAGGCATCACATCACAGCACTAACATGACACACACTGTCGTTCACAACAGGCACCACATCACAGCACTACAGTGCACACACTGTCATTCACAACAGGCACCACATCACAGCACTACAGTGACACACACTGTCATTCACAACAGGCACCACATCACAGCACTACAGTGACACACACTGTCGTTCACAACAGGCACCACATCACAGCACTACAGTGACACACACTGTCGTTACAATAGGCACCACATCACAGCACTACAATGACACACACTGTCGTTCACAACAGGCATCACATCACAGCACTACAGTGACACACACTGTCGTTCACAACAGGCATCACATCACAGCACTAACATGACACACACTGTCGTTCACAACAGGCACCACATCACAGCACTAACATGACACACACTGTCGTTCACAACAGGCACCACATCACAGCACTAACATGACACACACTGTCGTTCACAACAGGCACACACATCACACACACTACAAACAGGACACACACTGTCGTTCACACACACTGTCGTTCACAACAGGCATCACAGCACTACAATGACACACACTGTCGTTCACAACAGGCATCGCATCACAACACTAACATGACACACACTGTCGTTCACAACAGGCACCACATCACAGCACTACAATGACACACACTGTCATTCACAACAGGCACCACATCACAGCACTAACATGGCACACACTGTCGTTCACAACAGGCACCACATCACAGCACTAGCATGACACACACTGTCATTCACACAACAGGCACCACATCACAGCACTACAGTGACACACACTGTCGTTCACAACAGGCATCACATCACAGCACTAACATGACACACACTGTCATTCACAACAGGCACTGCATCACAGAACTATAGTGATACACACTGTCGTTCACAACAGGCACACACATCACAGCACTACAGTGACACACACTGTTGTTCACAACAGGCACCACATCACAGCACTAACATGACACACACTGTCGTTCACAACAGGCACCACATCACAGCACTAACATGACACACACTGTCGTTCACAACAGGCATCACATCACAGCACTACAGTGACACACACTGTCGTTCACAGCATCACATCACAGCACTAACATGACACACACTGTCGTTCACAACAGGCACCACATCACAGTACTAACATGACACACACTGTCTTCGTTCACAACAGGCACCACATCACAGCACTAACATGACACACACTGTCATTCACAACAGGCACCACATCACAGCACTAACATGACACACACTGTCGTTCACAACAGGCACCACATCACAGCACTACACATGACACACACTGTCGTTCACAACAGGCACCACATCACAGCACTAACATGACACACACTGTCGTTTCACAACAGGCACCACATCACAGCACTAACATGACACACACTGTCGTTCACAACAGGCACCACATCACAGCACTACAGTGACACACACTGTCGTTCACAACAGGCACCACATCACAGCACTATAGTGACACACACTGTCGTTCACAACAGACACACACTGTCGTTCACAACAGGCACACATCACAGCACTAACATGACACACACTGTCGTTCACAACAGGCACCACATCACAGCACTAACATGACACACACTGTCGTTCACAACAGGCACCACACACAGCATTAACATGACACACACTGTCGTTCACAACAGGCATCACATCACAGCACTAACATGACACGTACTGTCGTTCACAACAGGCACCACATCACAGCACTACAGTGACACACACTGTCGTTCACAACAGGCACCACATCACAGCACTAACACATGACACACACTGTCATTCACAACAGGCATCACATCACAGCACTACAGTGACACACACACTGTCATTCACAACAGGCACCACATCACAGCACAGTAGTAACACACACACACTGTCATTCACAACAGGCACCACATCACAGCACTACAGTGACACACACTGTCATTCACAACAGGCACCACATCACAGCACTACAGTGACACACACTGTCGTTCACAACAGGCACCACATCACACAGCACTACAGTGACACACACTGTCGTTACAATAGGCACCACATCACAGCACTACAATGACACACACTGTCGTTCACAACAGGCATCACATCACAGCACTACAGTGACACACACTGTCGTTCACAACAGGCACCACATCACAGCACTAACATGACACACACTGTCGTTCACAACAGGCAGCACATCACAGCATTAACATGACACACACTGTCGTTCACAACAGGCACCACATCACAGCACTAATATGACACACACTGTCGTTCACAACAGGCACCACATCACAGCACTAACATGACACACACTGTCGTTCACAACAGGCACCACATCACAGCACTACAGTGACACACACTGTCGTTCACAAACAGGCACCACATCACAGCACTACAGTGACACACACTGTCGTTCACAACAGGCACCACATCACAGCACTATAGGGACAGCAGCCGTGCACAGTCTGTTCAGGAGAATGGCCTTACAGCAACTCTGCAACCACTGCCCCCTTAAGGCTGTTTGGACTCACTAATGCTCCAAGGCAGCTTGGATAAGGCTTCCAATGGGAACTGGGATACAAGTGGTGTGAGAACCATGTTACTGAAAAAGAGCAGCTAGCAAACAAACAAACTGAAGAAGAGAGAACATGCCGACAATGAAAGCGGTAAACAGCTTCAGCCACATCATATTTGACAGAATAGTTAGCAAGAGGTTTCCAGTTCTCCAGTTTCTTAAAAGTCATTGTACAGAGATGTCACTCCTAAAGAAATGAAAAATCAAGAGTGAGAAAAGTTCTTTCAAAAGTGTAGTACTTGTTTTCCTTTCAAAAAACAAAAGTTGAGGCCACAACCATCGACACCTTTGTGTCAAGGGCCTCCAGACTCACTATATAGGCTTTTCTTTTGTGTGTGTGTGTGTGTGTGTGTGTGTGTGTGTGTGTGTGTGTGTGTGTGTTCGCACGCTTCCAACCTATTCTACAGTCACAGAATAATCTGCTGGTTGATTGCGATCACTTCCCTGGAAGAAGATAGTTGTATACAGAAGTCCTATCGAGGAAAAAAAACTAAGAAGGATACTTAAATGTAGAAGGATTGATTAATTCAGGTCACAGCATGTTGATTTTAATCAGCGCTGCACACATATATAGTTTCTTTCACTTCAAAGACACTTGCCTGACCAGCTTGTTATAGCAGTGCCACAAATAACAGCCTTTATTGTAAGCAGCAATGTTGTTGTTGATTGGGGTTTATGTCTGAACTAATCAACAGATTGTCCATAATGGCATTTCAGCGACATACAGGCAAATGGCAATGTTGTTGTTGACAGGGTCTATGCCTGAACTAATCAACAGATTGTCCATAATGGCATTTCAGCGACATACAACAAAATGGCAATGTTGTTGTTGACAGGGTCTATGCCTGAACTAATCAACAGATTGTCCATAATGGCATTTCAGTGACATACAGGCAAATGGCAATGTTGTTGTTGATTGGGTCTATGCCTGAACTAATCAACAGATTGTCCATAATGGCATTTCAGTGACATACAGGCAAATGGCAATGTTGTTGTTGACAGGGTCTATGCCTGAACTAATCAACAGATTGTCCATAATGGCATTTCAGTGACATACAGCAAAATGGCAATATTGTTGTTGACAGGGTCTATGCCTGAACTAATCAACAGACTGTCCATAGTGGCATTTCAGTGACATACAGGCAAATGGCAATGTTGTTGTTGATTGGGTTTATGTCTGAACTAATCAACAGACTGTCCATAATGGCATTTCAGTGACATACAGGCAAATGGCAATGTTGTTGTTGATTGGGTTTATGTCTGAACTAATCAACAGACTGTCCATAATGGCATGTCAGTGACATACAGGCAAATGGCAATGTTGTTTGTTGATTGGGTTTATGTCTGAACTAATCAACAGACTGTCCATAATGGCATGTCAGTGACATACAGGCAAGTATTTTACAGGTGCTTGTCTCCCATCCTGATCATCCTGAAGCATACAGAGTATTTCAAAATCCATTACAGTATGAAGAGACACAACAGATTATGTAAAATGTGCACAAGATCTGTGCACATATGTTAACAAGAAAGGAGTTCACACAGCAGCAAGTGTTGATCTGGGTGAATGTTAAAAAAAAAAAAAAAAAGCTCTGTCCGTTAAACCACACGGTGCTGGAGTATAGTATACTCTATTTGGAATCTAATGTTTTAAGTATGTGGCACCAGCACTTATCAATATGGACACTGTCATGTTTTGTGTAGCTTTAATGTTGTTATCAGAATTATACCCTGTGGCACCAGCACTCATCAATATGGACACTGTCATGTATTGTGTAGCTTTAATGTTGTTATCAGAATATACCCTGTGGCACCAGCACTCATCTAATATGGACACTGTCATGTATTGTGTAGTTTAAATGTTGTTATCAGAATTATAGCCTGTGGCACCAGCACTCATCTATATGACACACTGTCATGTATTGTGTAGCTTTAATGTTGTTATCAGAATTATAGCCTGTAGCACCAGCACCCCATCTATATGGACACTGTCATGTATTGAGTAGCTTTAATGTTGTTATCAGAATGATAGCCTGTGGCACCAGCACCCATCTATATGGACACTGTCATGTATTGTGTAGCTTTAATGTTGTTATCAGAATTATAGCCTGTAGCACCAGCACTCATCAATATGGACACTGTCATGTATTGTGTAGCTTTAATGTTGTTATCAGAATTATACCCTGTGGCACCAGCACTCATCAATATGGACACTGTCATGTATTGTGTAGCTTTAATGTTGTTATCAGAATTATACCCTGTGGCACCAGCACTCATCTATATGGACACTGTCATGTATTATGTTGTTATGGGATGTCTGAACGCCATTCAGGCTGTTTTCTCTGAGTGGAACTTGCCACAGAACAGCATCACCATTCTTGAACTTTTTTTCCTTCTGATCTATCAGCATGTGTTTTTCTTGACCAATCAAAGAAGATTTTTCTACAGAATTTTACAAACAATTACTCCCTCCTTGTTGAGGATTTTTCTACTGAATTTTTTTCCGGAACAAATCCCTTGCTGCTGTAGAGTTTTCTATAGACTTTTGCCAGATAAGCTCCCTCATTGTTGTGGATTTTGTTTACAAAATTTTGCAAGGGATAACTCCCTTTTTGTTATTTTTTCTACAGAATTTTGCCAGACAACTCCCTTGTAGGTTTTCATGCCAAGTTTTACTAAGGACAACTCCCTTGTTGTGGGTTTTTATGCAGAATTTTGCTAAGGACAACTCATTTGTAGGTTTTTGTGCAGAGTTTTGCTAGGGACAACTCCCATGTGGGTTTTTATGCAGAAGTTTGCTAGGGACAACTCCCTTGAAGGTTTTTATACGAAAATTTCACTAGGGACAACTCCTTTGTTGTGTGTTTTTATGCAGAATTTTACCAGGGACAATTCCCTTGTAGGTTTTTATGCATTTTTTTTTTTTTTACTAGGAACAATTCCCTTGTGGGTTTTTATGCAGAATTTAACAAGGTACAACCCTTTTGTAGTTATAGGTTTTTTATGCAGAATTTTACTTGGGACAACCCCCTTTCTGTTGTACGTTTTTATGCAGAATTTTTACTTGGGACAATTTCCTCATTGCCTAATAGTGTGTGTACATGCATGCTCGTGTGCGTGCGTGCGTGTGTGTGTGTTTCTTTAACAGACGAAAGGATAAATAATAAACACATTACAATCGACAAACCAACAAACCATATCTTTTTGTTTTCTCATCAGTTGTCAAATAATGAACTGTTCACATTAAAAGACAATATTTCACAGATTTAACATTTGATTTTCAAAGCATCTTAAAGTTCTTTACAGAAAGTATGTGTACATTCTCTGCCCCCAAAGTAGTCATTGACTGCATCTTTCTCTCTATTAAAAAAATTACAGTTGTGACTATCAGTAACTTGCATCCCATTCAAAATGAAGACTATGTTACCAAAATTAGGCATTACTATCTGAATCTTTAATGTTTTTCCTCATAAATATCATACTAACTATGTGTTCCTTTATCAACAGTGCACATTATCCCATCTGATTCAGATAAAAGCATCACTATCTAAATCTTCTATGTTTTCAATCATAATATCACACTAACTGTGTGTTCATTTATATCAACATGGCACATTTCTTACAGCACTGCAGCTCTGTCACTGTGACTATTATTATCAAACTGTATTATTGTTTTTAACATCTTCTTTCACTGAGGCCACTAATATAATTCAATTAATTAATCTCAATTCTCAGCTTCTATGACACCGCACACACAGTGCTGTTACTGTCCAGTAACTGTTTCACTAAAAACATGTTCTTCTGCATCCATTTCCTATAAACATTTGTCTTCTGTTTTAAATTTTCGTGATAGATAGTAGGCTCAGGTTGAAATTCTTGTATACGTTTGAAAACACAGTACATGGAACTCACCTGTCTGCTCATCTCGGGTCAGCATCTTCACCTGGTTTAGGAGCTCTCTCTCATCTCGTGCACAGCGCTTGCGTTCATCGACAATTATTTTCTCTAGTTCCTTATTTCTATCTAATTCTTGATCCAGCTTCCTTCTGCATCTCTCTGCTTCTGTCTCCAGGTGCCTTTGTCTCTCCATTTCTTGTAACAGTTTCCTTTTCTGTTCCTCCATCTGTAACACACACACACACACACACACACACACACACACACACACACACACACAAATCCTTCACTAACAAGGGTGACTGAAAGAGACCCACTGGAAAAAGAAATGTAGTCCATTGTGTGGAACCTTAAAAGACAAACATTATCTGGAACCTTTAAGACACAGTAAAAATGGCACGTGCACATACACAAGTTGCAGAATCAATGAACTCTTTGACCATATGTTGGGCATGGAGCTCAATAACACAACCAGCATCACAAGCAAAAGACAAAACCTCAAAGATTTGTATTGATCTATGACGGAAATGCAAACCACAAATCTGTAAAGAAAAAAAAAATGACACATCAGCTTAAAAAAGTATACCAAGAAAACAGAAAACCAGAAACAATTACGTCATTTTACTAAAATGAATGCATTTCGCTAATTTTAAGATTTCTATCAGTCAGCGAGAAAAACAACACTGACTAGTAATATCTATGGAGGATGAATATTCCCTGGGTAATTTCTAAGGGGATGAATATTCCTTGGTAAAAAGTATGGGGGATGAATATTCCTTAGGTAATTTCTATGGGGGATGAATATTCCCTGGGTAATTTCTAAGGGGATGAATATTCCTTGGGTAATGTCTATGGGGGATGAATATTCCTTGGGTAATTTCTATGGGGGATACATATTCCCTGGGTAATTTCTCTGGGGGATGAATATTCCTTGGGTAATGTCTATGGGGGATGAATATTCTTTGGGTAATTTCTCTGGGGGATGAATATTCCTTGGATGATTTCTTTGGGAGATGAATATTCCTTGGGTAATTTCTCTGGGGGATGAATATTCCTTGGGTAAAATCTATGGGAGATGAATAATCCTTGGGTAATTTCTATGGGAGATGAATATTCCTTTGGTAATGTCTATGGGAGATGAACATTGCTTGGGTAATGTCTATGGGGGATGAATATTCCTTGGATATAGAGTTCCATCAAGTATCTTGGTGTTCCAATACAAAACCCCCCTCTTTTCCAAAAGCATTCTGATAATAAAAATTTTTTTAAATAAATGTTTCATGGAGATTTCTACTCCATCATCTTCTTTTCCTGTTCCTCATCTTGTAAAAAAAAATACACACGCACACACGCACGCGCGCGCGCACACACACACACACACACACACACACACACACACACACACACACACACACACACACACACATTGTTCACTTAGGAGTGACAGAAAGACAGCACAAGAAAAAACAGCTAAAGTCAATCCATCCTCCAGGAGTACACAGTGGGAAAAGCCAGGGTTGTAGACCATGCTTCAGGACTAGGAGACGGCCATGAGGTCCATCCGGCCCAGGCTGTGACTGGTAGAACATGGGAAGTTTAGCAGGCAGTGAACCAGGTACAGAAAACAGTAAACAAGTGGGGTAGTTTTTTGCTCCCATAAGGAAACCTAACACAGAGTAACTTTTATTTCAAGACTGGCACAGCCTTTTAAACTTGAATAAAGTCAGACAAATACAAAGACGAACAATCTAATAGTGGGGGAAAAAACAAGCGCAGGCCAACAACTAAATTGTCTTCATAGTAATGACTTGGCAAAACGTTGAACTTAAGGAGGGGGGGGGGGGGGGGAGGTTGAAGATGTAAAAACTGGGAACATGAAATTAAGAAAATAATTACAGATATGAAAACTCTTCACTGGCTGCATAAGGGAACCATCGCAATCCCCCTTAAAGGCAGATATATTTGTAATGCCTGCTCCGAGGCCTTTCGTCCGCTGGGTCGGAACTCATCAGGGAGACACAGCTGGCTGTATCTGTGCTCCTGGCGTCAAATAGAGACACACCACAGTCCATAATACCATGGTGTTCTCACCACCAAGGGTGCAAAAAAGAATCCAATAGCATCCCCGAAGCAGCCAGTGAAGAGTAGTAAAGGAAACCAAACGAAAGTGTGGGGAGGAAAAAAGCCTCAAAATAAATAAGGGAAAAAACAGGACAAGTCAACAGACAGGGACTGGAATCCACAGAAATGGAGTGGTGGTCAAAGGCAAAAGACAAAGCACATGGTAGTCCAGGAGATGGAGAAAGAAGAGGATACAGAGAGAACTGAAGGCAGGCCAGCATGGCCAACATGGCCTGTAACAAAAAAAGGGCTGGGTACACAGTCTCAGCTGGAATGAAACGTGGCCTAGGGCTCCCCCAAGGATCAGTTTCATCCTCGTCTGTATGTGGCCTCCTGCCATACAAGTGGTGAAGTCAGGGGAATCATATATGGCCTCCTGCCATACAAGTGGTGAAGTCAGGGGAATCATATATGGCCTCCTGCCATACAAGTGGTGAAGTCAGGGGAATCATATATGGCCTCCTGCCATACAAGTGGTGAAGTCAGGGGATCATCATATACGGCCTCCTGCCATACAAGTGGTGAAGTCAGGGGAATCATATATGGCCTCCTGCCATACAAGTGGTGAAGTCGGGGGAGTCATATATGGCATCCTGCCATACAAGTGGTGAAGTCGGGGGAGTCATATATGGCCTGCTATACAAGTGGTGAAGTCGGGGGAATCATATATGGCCTCCTGCCATACAAGTGGTGAGGTCAGGGGAATCAACGCTACACATCACACTCTGTCAGGGCAAACAATGAAACATGTTCTGAAGTTCAAACAAAATCAATGCTAAACCATGGAGATATAACTGAGTACTTAAAGAGTTTTGCACACTGGTCAGCTCTGCCAGAGAGAAAACATGCCACCAGAAGCTCTGGCACTGATGTTCTGCTTGGCTGAAGGCCAGAGGTCACGGTCTGGTATTGCTGTGACTGTGAGCATGGAAGAAGATTTGTGGGATGGAGTGGATGACTGGAGTCCACAGCGTTGACAGGCAGAGAAATCACTAAACGCACCCTGACTTCTCAAACACAGCATGTGTTGTCAAAAACTGTGTTCTGATGTTGATGGGTCTCTGATCTATACTGCTGCTGTTTGTTTGTCATCAATGGTCTCAGTGTCTGTGTGCATCATCAAATGTTATGCCTACTGAGAGCGTTACAATGCATTCTGCACCTGCTATCATTTTTGTGATTAGCGAAAATGTGATGGACACAACACACAGCAGACCTCTCAGAATGGGAACATCCAGAGATCATAAGGACAGGATAGAGCACTCCACTGAGGTTCATCAAAACCAATGACTGTCTGAACTCACTGTGCCAAAGGAAAGCCAGAGATAGAGCACTCCACTCAGGTTCATCAAGCAAATGACTGTCTGAACTCACTGTGCCAAAGGAAAGCCAAACAGAGATGTAGCACTCCACTCAGGTTCATCAAGCAAATGACTGACTGAACTCGCTGTGCCAAAGGAAAGTCAAACAGAGATAGGGCACTCCACTCAGGTTCATCAAGCAAATGACTGTCTGAACTCACTGTGCCAAAGGAAAGCCAGAGATAGAGCACTCCACTCAGGTTCATCAAGCAAATGACTGTCTGAACTCACTGTGCCAAAGGAAAGCCAAACAGAGATGTAGCACTCCACTCAGGTTCATCAAGCAAATGACTGACTGAACTCGCTGTGCCAAAGCAAAGCCAAACAGAGATACAGCACTCCACTGAGGTTCATCAAAACCAATGACTGTCTGAACTCACTGTGCCAAAGCAAAGCCAAACAGAGGAAGCTGACATCAAGCAGTGTGAAAGGCAGGCCTGTCTAGCCAGCAGTGTGTGGGAATGGAGCTTCCCAAATCCGTGTCACTTAAGTTGAAGCATGGGTGTCTGCAGGCTCATCCACCGCGGCTAGTAGAACAGCTGACAAGGACCAGAACCCTAAAGCAGTGGCAGAAGCAGCTGAAGAGAGTTCCACATGGATCTAGCGTGGGATGAACAAGAGTGAACTTGCTCAGGCTTACATTTTCTGACTTAGAACAGTTGTTCATTGGCGATGTGGGCGACACCCAACACTTAAAGACAAGCTTTAAGACACCCCACCATCCACAAAGTGCACATTTGAATCCAACCAGTGGCAAAACTATTTCTGATGCTAGAAGGACCTCTAGGAATCATGACATAGATGGTGCATGGCCCCCTTTAGAACACTAGAAGTTTGGGACTGACACATTTGTGTGAAGGGTTCTTCTCTGAAGAGGTAATGTCAAACTCTCCCCAACAGTTTCTTCATACTTCACCAGTATCAAGTTAATTGGCAACTACATCAAAACCAATGGGAAAAATGGGCATACAATGTGAATGTGTCTCATTTATGTGCAATTTTTAAGTATACACTCCTTCAAAAAAATTCAACACAGAAGAAATTTCTATTGACATACAAACAGAATGTTCACACCTGAAACTGAAATGTATTACCTGGTCCATCAAATCTTGAGCTTTCTGATGGAGATTATGTGTGACTGCTGCAACTGGTGATTTTCACCATTCTTCATCACAGCTGAGAACGCAGAGTTTGCACATCTTTTGTACATTTTTCTTCCATTCTCTGAGCCTACAAAAGAGATACAGTGACCACAACTTCACATACAATAAAGACATCTTGGATGATGCATGATCTTACCTCATTGTGTAAAAATGCCCATGCAAAGACAACAGTAAGAAATGAATGCAAGTTCTACCAGCTTCAGTTCGTCAACAATGTCCTCATTCCATTCATTGTTTCTTCACTCCACCATGCCATGAACCCGAGTTCCATTAATGGTTGACAACAGCGACAACGAAATTAGCACTGTACTGACATATTCAACGAAAATGTTTACAGATCACACACACACACACACACACACACACACACACACACACACACACACACACACACACACACACACACACACACACACACACACAACACACACACACACACACACATTCCATGTTTTGTGGAGCAGGTTCAATTTGTTACATGAAATATGTGTGGCCATCTTTCCTCACACCTGCATCTGGAGACTGATGGAAGGATAACATCTCTTCCTTCAAATGCATGTTTCTGTGAAAATGTCAGTTTGAAATGTCAGTCATTGGAACACACACACACACACACACACACACACACACACACACACACACACACACACACACACACTACAACAACAGAGTTATTATTGCTCATCCTGATCACTGATTCAGTTTGTGCAAGTGTCTACATCTGAGTTCAAGTCAGTGTTGAAAGCCAATGCATACAAGGTTCTTCCAAGAGCTGGTCACACCCCTAGGAATTACAGTAAAACTGAAGATTCTGCAAGAAGGTAAAGTAATAAGATAGCATCAGAGAAAAAACTGTACTACTTCCCCATAGTTGATCAAATCAACTGCGCACTGACATCAGGTATTTAAGAGCTTTTTGCAAACTTAAAAAATCCTATGCAAAAGGTGAGAAGACAATTTTGAATTTGGCCATGAATGGTTTGGGTGGTTGAGATTGATTTGCAATATTTTCTTCAAAGTACCATGACAAATTTTGTTAAAGTTCTCTGACTAATTTTCAGAATGCATACTTTTTCAACTTCAGCACGGAAAAGGAGCTACCGTAAAGTTCAGACTATAAGCCGCAAGTTTTTTCCCCAGCTTTAAACCCAGTGACTTAAACAATGATGCAGCTTATTTGCGGATTTTTCCAATTCCAGGAGCATCACACCCTTGTCTATTCTCAGCTTCTCTGTAACCTACCATATCGTGTTTATTGTTCATGAATTTTTTTCGATGAGCTCCAAGTCAATGTTTTAACTGTTCATGTTGTTACAGTGTTAATTGCTCACATTTTTAAATCAAAACCACATACACTGAAGCATTCAGATAATTTGCTCAAACACACACCCTCATCATGCCGAAAACCTGACAAAATGCCTATGATGCAGCTTTCAAGTTGAAGGCGATCGACCTGGCCATCGAAAAAGGCAACTGAGCAGCTGCACAGGAGCTTGGAATAAATGAATTGATGATATGACGTTGGAGGAAGCAGCGTGGAGAACTGTCCCGTTGCAAAAAGACGACAAAGGCATTAGCAAGGCTGGACTATGTGCTGCAGCAGACAGTGCAAGCGACGAAGCAGCAGCGCGACCTTCACCTGCCTCTAGAGGAAAGTGACAGTGAAAACGAGGCTGAAGTCAGTGACAAGATGGCAAAGGAGGCGCTGCTGTTCAACTTGCAACACCGAAGAAGAAGACTTCAGCGGATTCAGTGGACAGGACAATGATGACACTGAATAAATGTGATAATCGTAAGATTATGAACTTTATTTTTGTTGTATATATGTGCGGCTTATAAATCAGCGCAGCTTATTTGTGAAAAAAGTTCAGATTAAAAAAAAAATTTAGTGGGTGCGTCTTTTATACAGGTGCGGTCAATATACTGAACTTTACTGGAATCAAGATTGTCTTTCCATCTGAGTTTCAGTTTTGTCAGGTGGTGTCACTGCTTGTCTAGTTGTCTATATACACTACGTCTCATCCACTAATCCATGAGGCAGCATACATGAAGAACAAATCTGTCAATCAACTAATATAGTATCAATGATGGATGAGGCTCAGGGCAGTGTTTCACAGCTTATTCACTGGTAAACCAAACAATGCAGGTTTGTCTCTGCCTGGAACATCATTAGAAAAAAACTCATCAGATACTACTCTTTGACCAATCTTTTACACTAAAGATGCTAATACTTTATCCAGTAAATGCAAGGACACTTTCAAAAATGAAAAGTACTGTTAATACACTATATTGTTAATACACTATATCTCACTTCAGGTGTGATGAGTAATGACTTGTGTCTGCTACAGTTCAATAGTCAGAAAAGGTTGCTGATATATTTGTAAGCTTTGAACAGTTCCATCAAATCTCAACTTCCTGCACACAATAAGTTCGGTTCCTTCATTCACAGAAGGTAGACAACACAACTGGAAGAACATCAAAGTTTACCTGCTTCAACATTTCATTTAATCTATCCTGTTCATTTCTCAGCAAGTATTGCTCTTGCTTCCCCAGATTCAGCTCTTCGCTCATTGAAGCCAGCAGTGCTGCATACTCCTCAATGTCTGGATCAGATTTTTCTGTCTGGCATGACACAGTGGCTGTGGACACAATGGGCGGCAGGGCTTCCAGACCCACTGAGGAGGGAGGCTGATGACATAAGGGCAAAGTCATCGTCACACTTCAAACAGCAGTTTTTCTTTGATTTTTTTTTCTTTTACAGAAAAGAGGTTAAATCTAACAATAACTGCCTGATGAAAACATCACAAGCCAAAATATGAATTCACTATTAAAGTCTATAAACAAGTTATCAGAATCACATCCTTCTAAATATTTTTCAATGAGCCATGAGCATTTCATTTTCAGTCACACACGGTGGCTCATATATTGCACTGTTTGTGTAGCTAATGTGTTGATACACACACACACACACACACACACACACACACACACACACACACACACACACACACACACACACAATGTGCACTGACACAGCACAGGCTTGGGTCCACTAACCTGGGAGAGAGGTTTTGATGCACCGGACTTGAGCTTCTTGTTTTGGGGACCAATCTGTGCGATAAGTTTCAACAAATCGTGTTCTCGTTTCTTCTGATTCTGTATCTGATGATGATATAAAAAAAATATCAACAACATGGTCTACTTTTACTAAGTGACATACAAAAACTAATTTCAGAAAAAACACTACGCTTCATTAACAGCATTTACAATCTACCCCTCCCCCCCCCACTCTTCCCACAAAGCCCATTATGCAAATAACACATTCCTGATAGTCAGCCACCTTCTAAAATACAACCACAACATCACTTTGTCAGAAAAAAAAACATTGTTTTCCTCTCTTTTTCCCTATGCAACATTTAATGGGAAATTTCACTGAAATTACTGATTGTTTGATAGATCTACTGATTCATCTGTTTATTTATTTCTGCTTTTTTTGCTCGCTGCACTGATGATATGCCAGGAGAGAAAACACATACTGGGATACATCACAGATTCATGGGAACCTCAGCGTGTTAACTGTGGGTCTTTGATGCATGTGGATGTACAGGTGCTTAGAGATGAAGAGAATGAGGTGGTTATCTTGTGGCTGATCTGCAGACGCCAGTGCTCATGTGAGGTGGGGGCAGCGGAGAGAGTAGATGGTATGCGTGGCTGTACGTGTCAAGTGTTTCACATGCTGAAGTGGAAGAAAAGGGGTGTAGAGGACAGGGAGGGGGACGGGAGGGGGGTGGGATGAAAAGTTGTATGTTTGTCCATGGATTAACTAACTAATAATTTTGTGTAATGAGCTTACCATTTTTGCTTACTTCTTTTTCATTGTTATTCTTATTCTCATTCATATTTTCATCATTATTATGATTATTGTTGTTGTTGTATCTGTTATCACTACTACTACTACCACTACTACTATTACTACTACTACAACTATTACTGCTTCTATCATAATTATTTTCATTAACATTTTCGTCCCAGTTAGAACTATATTCACCACTATTATTTTGATTCTCACAACAATCATCATTATCATCTTGTTATTCACCAAATAATATTATGTCACCTTCTAAACATTCCCTCCCCACAAATAACCAAATGTATATGCATACACACACAAATACACACACACATTCACACACATACATACATACACACACATGCACACACATATGCACACACACATACTCATGCACATGCATGCACACATATACATGCTTGTACTTACACACACTCACACACACACAGAGACACACACACATATGCACATTTGTATGCCTGTAGCATGTTTGCTGAGTTTTCAAAAAAAACAACCAAAGGTGCCACCTAAGAAGCAAAAGAAAATCATGAAACAGCGAAACAAGCTACATTTTCTTGTGAAAAGTAGAAAATATAAAAAGATTCATAAACAAACATACTATGGTAATGCACACCAGCCTTTTTCCGGGATAGCATTCTTCTTAAAACCAACAAGGCAGAAGAGTCAAGTTACCACTTTCTGAGGTCACTGAGGAGAAACAATCAGGTTTCGAAATACCGGTATCTGATCAGGAGTTATGATATGTTAGTGAGTTTCCTCCCCTTTCAAGATTGTCTCCCCCCCCCTGGGAGACTATAAGCTTGCTGAAGGCTCATTTTGAGAAGCATTTATTATTCCCCATTCACCCGCTCAAGCCCATACTGCTAGTTAGGCAGAATTATCTACCACTGCAAATATGAATGCTTATCTCCCCCTATTTCTTCAATCTAAGACATATAAGCAAGCTTTGCTTATAACTGAATATATATTACACACACACACACACACACACACACACACACACACACACACACACATACATACATGCACAACACATGTGCATGCAGGTGCATCCTTGCACAAACCAGAGATCTCTTATGCACACACATGCACATTCATACACATAGACCTGCACATGCATGCACACACATGGGGCTGTGCCAATCCATCCACATACACACCTATGAACACATGTGCACACATGCAAACACATAATGATAATAGTGGCACAGACAATGTGAGGGAGGTACCCATGGTCTGAGCATCATTAGACTAATGTGCAGGCCACACATCAACTAAGTCATATGCATGCCACCCTCATCTTAAATTCTTCCATTTTAATCATTCAGAAATTCGTCAACTAACTCTAAATTCTATGCACTGCTGTCTCTGACTTTCACAGATGTGGTGTAGTGTATATGGCCTAGTCCACACACAGTAACCTTCTTCTTTGATGGAACTGAAGCTGAAACTTCCATACACAAGTCTGAAGTAAACAGACAATACACAGCCCAACCATTGTTAGATGGACTCTTTAACACAACAGCAAGTAAATACAGTACATCCCTCATGCACCATATAGATAAAAAATGAAATAAAATAAAATTAAAAAAAAAAATAAAGGCAGGCTTATGGGGAAAACAACTGTGCTAGCAGATGCAAGTGGCAATGTTGTGTCTTACTTTTTCCTCCAGACTTTTGATGATGGATTGCTGGCCTTGCTCCTGGCCCGGCATGTGCCACACATGGTGGAAGCAGGCCTGTTCTGCAGTTCTATCTTCAGCTGGGAATTCTCCTCCTGAAGGCTTTGCACTTGCCCTCGCAGATTTACAAGCTCCTGAAGAACATGCTCATCTCATGTGAAACAAAAAAAAAAAACTTGGTTACATTAAAACATATCAACTGTTGATATTTTTCAACAATGGAGAAAAAAAAACACACACACACACACACACACACACACACACACACACACACACACACACACACACACACACACACACACATTCATACCCATTTTACAAAGTGTGATTCCAGAACTAGGTTCTCTGTGACTACTAAATATTACGCACACACACACTATTCACCCCATTTTACAAGTGTTATTCCAGATTCAGTTGTTTGGGACTACCTATCACACACACACACACACACACACACACACACACACACACACACACACACATGTTGTGTGTTGAATCAACGCCTACTTTGCGCTGAAGAAATCAAAGCTAAGTGATAACTCGTTCATTTTTATTGTCCTATTTGTTTGTGTCTAGCCTGAGAAGACCTAAGAGGTTGAAACGCGCCATGTTTTGTCTCGTGACTCGTTTGTCCATGTTTGTCTTGGCGGTTCGCTAAAATCTATTTAAGATCTATTTTCAAAGATTGTTTCTAGGATATAAAATCAAGCATTTTTCATACCATTTTTGCACAATACTACCATTCATATCTACAGAAGATGCCCAACGGTATCTATCATTTTATGCAATGTTTATCATCAAAGGATTAAGTGTGAAAAAAACATCGTATCTGTGTGTGTGTGTGTGTGTGTGTGTGTGTGTGTGTGTGTGTGTGTGTGTGTGTGTGTGTGTGTGTGTGTGTGTGTGTGTGTGTTTGTGTGTGTGTGTATGTGTGTGTGTGTGTGTGTGTGTGTGTGTGTGTGTGTGTGTGTGTGTGTGTGTGTGTGTGTGTGTGTGTGTGTGAGTGTGTATGTATCTGTCTGTGTAAGTGAGTGTGTGTGTGTGTGTGTGTGTGTGTGTGTGTGTGTGTGTGTGTGTGTGTGTGTGGAGAAAGAGGGGGCACAAAAAGATACCTTTGCTCCACCCCCCACCCCTACCCCCATAATTTTTCCACTGGGAAGGGGGTGGGGGGGGGGGGGACAGCTTACCACCCTCATTCCATTCCTCCCCACAGCATGCTATGCCAGTATACCAGCAATTTTTTTGTTAAACCTGGTTGATGTCACTAAAATCAACAAATCAATAAATACACAAACATGTCAACAAATAAGTATATCATACATACACAGATAAAAAAAATTCTTAAATACCTTTATATCATCTGGGTGAATGCCTGCATCCTTGCTGATTTTATTCACAAACCGTTTGCATCTCTCCAGTTCTTGCAACACTCCTGTAAAATGTTCTTGTGGTATCCAAGCCCTGCCTGCTCCACTCTCCTCATTCTGCTGTGGTCCTAGAGAGTACAAGCGTGCCCCAGTCAGCACAGTATCATGGGGAATATTGAGTTGGGTGTGCTCCTTGAGCAGGCACAGAGGCACCAGAGGCAGAGTAATTTGAAGAACCCAATGAGCTTTTCCCAGCAGCAGACACTTCTCTGTTGATGCTACTGTCACCATCAAGGGAGATCTGGCTGGACAGCTGAACACTGTCACTGATAAAATCACAGTCAGTCTGGATCTGGTTGCTGACACCTTCATGCCCTGGAGGTAGACCTGGGAAGCGAAACACATGAGCATCTGTTGCTTGACTGACTGAAGACAACCTGCTGAGATTCTCTCCTTCCTGAACCTCACCATCCCATTTTTCTGGTCTGCACAATGGTGTCTTTCAGCATTTCGTTTTGTTTGTTTAGTATTTTGTTCTTTGCACAAGGTCTTGTATGTAGTTGCGCATGGTTTGAATAGCCAGCATCTGCTCCACCATCAAAGTCAGCTCAGCCCGTGAGATGTGCACAGTATCTTTGTCAGCATCTGTCTGATTGCAGATGAGGGACTGGATGCTGGAGATGACACTGTCAAGATACCCAGTCCCTGTCCCTGCCTCCTTCCCCCTTCCTTGTTCAACATGTGCTACACATCCTAAACGGGCTGTCTCTGTTTCTGACTGCTTACTGACAGATCTTTTCCATCCTGTATTAGAGTCTTGATGACAGACTTTTTGAGGTTTGTCATCTGTCTGGTTGTCAGCTGAACCAACTGTGCTAAGGTCCCTCTGACAACAAATGTCCAGAGATGCTTCTGCCTGGGATTCTGCACTGTGTTGTCCTGAAGTAAGGTTGGCTCTACTTTCTCCCTGCTCAAGTTCATTGGAATTCTCTTTGTCTGGGGCACAGGAATGATCATGGTCATTAACTGTATCCAATTCTGGGTGTATTTCTAACAGGAATCTCCCCAACAAAATTGCAAATTGTTTGAGAGGAATCTGGTGTCTTTCCATCTCTTCCTGTAAATGCTGATGAGAGAATGTGTTGACTGGAAATATCTGACAAGTCAGTTGTTGAAAACTCTGACTCGGTTTCTGTTTTATCCAGCTGGAATGACTGTTCTTGGTTGAAACAAACATATGTTCCCTGCTGAGATCCTGATACATGTACACCATCTTGCTGACCATGACTGTCAACAATTGTTTCACAAGTCCTCCCCCCATCATTCTGCTGCTGCTGGGTTAGGGTTTCACTCCTCTCTGGCTCTGTGCTGTCGTGCACACAAGACATTTCCAGTGAGCATGTGTTTTTTCTTTGACCTGTTCAATCTGCTCCACACTGGAATCTGCAGGAAGATCTGTACTACATGGGCAGTGTTTTTCTGTCCAAGATGAGGATAAGACTGATCATCTGGGGCTGTACCCAGTTCTTTTCCTGTCGTACAAACTGTTCTTGAAGTGTCCAGACCAGAATCAATCAAATCATCTGTGTTCTCCATAATTTCAGGAATGATATTTTCCCAATTACATGTGTTTCAGTAGTGTCAGATTGTCATGAGGCTTTCTTCTCAAAGTGGCATGTCATTTTTAATGACTTTATAAACTGATGCTTGTTTGTTTCCGCAATGTATACTGGTCTAGCTAATTTTTCTGCAATTCAAAACAAATAAAGCAAACAGTTAAAAAATGTATGTTTCTGGTTTAGCTAATTTTTCTGCAATTCAAAACAAATAAAGCAAACAAACAGTTAAAAAAGTATGTTTCATAATCACTCAGTTTTATTAAGTCCGTGTATTTTTAATTTCAATATGATATCTTATTCGCAAAAATGTATATTTATAGATGTAAAATCTGTAATACTTTTCCATATTTGATGTCTTTTTAATTAAAAAAAAATCATACACAGATACAAAATTGGAAAATATAATGAAAAAAAATCAACAGTCAATACTACAAAATGCTAACTGATTGGTTTCCTTGCACCAGAATCTTCGACTAATATCGACCAGTTACAATGCACGAAGAATAGCGATTTCTTGTTTCTAATAAAAGTGATTGAGAGAGGGATTTGTTACATTTGTTTGTAAAAAGAGTTTGTATCAGCACTATCTCACATTTTTTTTTTTTTGAAGTTAGCTTTCATCAGATTTGTGCATGCTGTCTAAACTCTAGGAATAAACAGGGGGGGGGGGGGGGGGGGGGGGGGGGGGGGTGGTGGACAAATTCTATCCATGATATAGTATCTTATGTAATTACAAGTGAAACACTGTGATTGTTATCCTCCTCCTCCTCCCTCCTCCTTGATTGTTATCCTCCCTCCTCCTTCCTCCTTGATTTTCTTCCTCGACTCCACAAAAAAAAAGAAAAAAGTATACAATATTACACAGGAAGAGAGAAAACGGGGAGGGAGGGAGATTTTTTTTTTCATTCTTTCTTCCATTACTTCACCATTTTTTAACCTTTTATAACAATGTGTAAAAAACATTTGTAGCACATGCTATGCTGGAAAAAAGTGTTTTTTTATACATGCTATATTCAAACTGAATTGTTAAAATGCATGAATGTTTCCTTGTTGTATTGTGAAAATATTGATGTAACATGTAGGTAAAACACTAAGTTTATCTTGCAGCAACATAATCCATTTATCTTGCAGCAACATATTCCATACTACAGTCACAAACTAGTTAAATTATGTTACAAACACACCGAGTATTCATTTCCAGTAATCCTGAAGATGGCTCGATTCGACCACAGGCTCCAAAACTGTTAAGATAACTTCCCTTAAAGGCACTAGACAGCTCTTTTCCGTTCCTATATGGAATTTGTTGAACGTTTGGAATATTCCTAATTAAATCCAGTGACGGAAAAAGTCATGATGGAACGAAACCCTCTGTCCAGGCCAGCCAGTGCCGAAAGTAGGTACCCTAGAATTTTCACTGATTTGCCTATCCCATGTGTTTCAAGTTTCACTTTCACTTCATATTTACTGTATCGTTACGTCTAAATCCCAGCAAGTTTAGCTGACATTTTATTTCTGATAAACTTTAAATTCTCTGTTACACTTTGATCTCGTTTTCTAATTCAGTCTTTATCTGGTATACAAACTACTTACCCTAATATGAAATACGTTGCGTTCCTTCCTATCTTGAGCTGCTCACAAGGGAGTTCTTCAACGCTTACAAGGGAAGTAACTCTCTGCGTCTTTGTTTGGAGCTCGTATTTTGTCTCTTAGCCTTCAGGTGTGTGTGTGTGTGTGTGTGTGTAGAGAGAGAGAGAGAGAGAGAGAGAGAGGAGGGGATGTTAACATACCTACTTATTAGTTGCCTGCCGCAAAGAGAGGAGATAATAATCAATCTGCATGCTTAATGTAGCAGACGACAGCAGCACAACAAACAGGAAGTAATGTCACTGCCAAGTACAGGGGTTTCCCGAACAGGTCTTGTTCCAAGTGAGTCATCTTCCTCATACCAATGCGAATTCAAGACAATTCTTCTTCTTTCTCTTCCTAAAAAAAAAAACCCAAAAAAACTGGTTCACTTCAAAACGAGTAGGTCACCAGCGCGCATGTTAAATAAAATAAAATAAAATAAAATGCGACTCAGCCTAAAGTCAAAACTGGAATTAGTCCTCTCTATAAATCAAAAGGAGAGATGGCAGCAACAGATAAGGACAAAGCTGAAGAATTAGAAAGTTTTTTTTTTCAAGTGTATTTGTTCAAGAAACTACTTTTTAACATACCAAATGTTGAAGTAGGAGAAAATACAGGCGGTATAGGTATTACCGATTTACAAGTAACGCCCAAAGCAGTTGAACATAAATTGCAAAATATTAACCCCAATAAATCCCAAGGACCAGACCTCATTCCCCCTAGAGTACTAAAAGAATTAAGCACATAGCTAAGTTGGCCTCTGTGTATACTATTCAACAAATCTCTTGACTCAGGTGAACATCCAATTGATTGGAAAAACGCAACTGTGACGGCAATTAAAAAAAAAAAAAAAAAAGGGTACTAGATCAAATGTTGGAAATTATAGACCTGTAAGTTTGACTTGTGTTACCTGTAAAATATTACAATCTTTAATTAGGGATACTTTGATTCAATACATGGAAGACTATAATCTTTTTTCACCTTGTCAGCATGGTTTTCGCAAACACAGATCATGTGTAACTCAGTTATTAGAAGTAATGGAAGATTTTACTCAAATTATTGATGGAAATCAAAGTTTGGATGTTATCTACTTAGATTTTAAGAAAGCTTTCGATTTTGTACCACATAAACGTTTATTGCAAAAACTACTAAGCTATGGTATAACAGGATCCATTTATAGATGGATTAAAGACTTTCTCAACTCAAGAACACAACGGGTTAGAGTGGGTATGGAATATTCTTCAGAAGCTAAAGTACTAAGTGGTATTCCACAAGGTAGTATTTTAGGACCTATTTTATTTACTTTTTTTAATTTTTATAAACGATTTACCTGAAGGTATACAGAGTTGTTGCAAAGTGTGTGGCTGATGATACAAAAATAATTCAACTAAAAATAGTAAAATCTTACAAAAATGATATTGACAAACTAAACGAGTGGTCAGATAAATGGAACTTATATTTCAATGAAACCAAATGCAAATTACTTCATATAGGTAAAAATAATCCAAATGAGATTTATACTATGAGAGGTAAAAACGGTATGCACACGATTGCAGAGTGTGAGGAGGAGAAAGATTTAGGTGTGATTTTCAATTAAAAAAAAAAAAAAATTAAAATTTGACTCACATATTTCAAGTGCTATAAACAAAGCCAGTAAAACTCTTGGAATAATTAAAAGATCCTTTGATTTCCTTGAAAAAGATAGTCTTCAGTGTTTATATAAATCAATGGTGCGACCCATTTTAGAATATGGAAATACTGTTTGGAGCCCATACCTAAAGAGACAATCCATAGCTATAGAAAGAGTAGAAAAAAGGGCAACTAGATTGATACATAAAATAAAGGATTGGGAATATGCAGAATGACTGTCATACTTAACTTTAGCATCTCTGAAATATAGACGTTTCAGAGGAGATCTTATTCAGGTGTATAAAATAATAAATAATTTAGATGATTTAGATTTTAATAAATTTTTCAGTATTAATACTGCACGATTAACAAGGCACTCTGATTTGAAATTATTTTTTTTAAGTATAGCCGTGCTAACCTTCGAAAATACACGTTTAGCAACAGAGTTGTTTCAACACTGGAATGCACTCAGTAATAACTAAAAATGCACCAGATATTAATCAATTCAAGAATCTACTAGATAGACACCCAATTGCTTAATTAGGAAATTTGATGTGGATTAGTACTGGAAAATTTGCATGCATAAAGCAGACCTATACACTTGTCTTACTGATAAAGATGGGGCGGGACGTATAAAGGCTCGTGAGAGCCTAACCTAGTCCCTACTTACTACTACTACTACTACTACTACTACTACTACTACTGCTACAACAACAACAACTACTACTACTACTACTACTACTACTACTACTACTACTGTTGACCCCTGGAGCAAAATTTGGCAACAAGGGGTCGCACACGATATTTAAAAAGTTAAAAGCAATGGCCAGGTTCAGGCCTAGGTAACCATAAAATATCTGGGAAATTAAAAATAGAAATATCAGTCAATATGCAGATCTCAAGACTGTCGTATCAATTTGATTTTTAAATGACACTGCATTTGTGGCAATCTTGATGGCACCTGGCAGTGTGTTCCACAGCCGTACAGAACTAGGACAAAATGAATGTAAATGGCTGTCAATATTTGATGCAGGTATGGCATAAGATTGACCGCCACTCCTGGTGCAACTTTTATTCAATACTATTTGTTCCATTGGGATATCAATTAGTTTAGCTCTGCCTTTGAAGAAGGTATTAAGGTTGATAAAAGCTCTTCTCTCTTCTAAGGGTTTCCATTCTAATTTCCTCATGTTCTTCCTAGTATTCCTTTTCTCTCTGATATGGTTCCCTGTTACGAACCGCGCTGCTCTCTTCTTAATCTTTTCATACTGGTCTAACCAGTGTTTTGTAGCAGTCGCCCTTAACCTTTTGGGGGCAGTCGTTGATACTCCTGTATAAGAAAGCTAAGATGTTGTTTGCTTTCTTACGTACTAAGGTTGATAGTTAAACAAAACAAAGCAAAACAACAACCACCAAAACTAAACAAAAAAACCAAAACAACAGAGAGAGAGAGAGAGAGAGAGAGAGAGAGAGAGAGAGAGAGAGACAGCTCCTCTCCCCCCCCCCCCCCCCCCCACACACACACACACACACATTTTTTCTTTTTTTTTTTTGGCGGGAGTGGGGGGGGTGGGTGGGGTTTAAACGTGAGATAAATGGCTGTTCTTGCTTCGTTTCCGTTGTCTTGAGTGTTGTTTGTCTTGCCTGAAGAAGACCAAAGAGGTCGAAATGTGTCGTATTCGTCTTGTAATTTGTTTTGTTTCTTTTGTTTGGCGGCATAAACAATTTTTCTTTTAAGTTTGCTTCAGTTTCACCTCCAGTCACTTCATTCTGAAACTAAGAGATACTAAAAATATCACATATTTTACTCTGCGCCTCTGATTTTTTCCATTTTTATTTTGCTTCTTTTTTTTTTTTCTATTCGGTGGTGGTGGCGGTGGTGGTGAAAAAGTGTCCCCAGAATGCGAACATCAAGGGTTCTTCTCTACAAGCAGGATGGAGTTCAATCACGCAGCCTGTCATACTATTTACAAATAAAAGAGATAGAACTGGAAAACCGAAATGAGTTGTAAATGGTCTAACATCTAATTCAGTTTTTTTCGCTACTTCATCTTCCATATGAACGTAATAAATCTTATCTTAGAGGTCTACACTAAGCAGATTAACAACAACCGGTTCACCTTCTATGTGAACGTAACAAATCTCTACAAGTTCAGTTTCAGTTTTTCAAGGAGGCGTCACTGCGTGCGGACTAGTCCATATACGCTACACCACACCCGCTAAGTTTTGAGACCACACTACGCATGATTTTAAGCTGATGGATAAATGATCGAATTAACAACTAAGATGAGAGAATTGAAGGAGAGGGTCTCGTGGCTACGACTCAGCGGATGTCTGACCTACGCATAAGCCCAACGTGCTAGTCAGACCTTGAGTGCCTACCTACCATGTTTTTTTTTTTTTTTTTTGCTTTTGTATGTGTGTGTAGTGATACACGTGTGGATGTGTGGGCATGGGCTTATGTGTCTGCGCGCGCGCGTGTGTGTGTGTGTATGTGATTGTGTGAGCATACGTATCTGTGTATATATGTGTGCATATCTGTGAGTATATGTGTCTTTGTATGTGGGCGTGTACACATGTGCGTGTATGTGTGTGGGTGTGGACGTGCACACACATGTATATATGTGTGAGAGTAGGAGAGAGCGAATGTACGTGCACATGTTTGTATACGTGTGTGTGTGCGCGTGCACGTGCACCTGTGTGTATGCATGCGCACGTATGCATGCGCATGTGTGCCACGCGCACATGTTTTTTTTTGTGTGTGTGTGTGTGTAGTGACTGCGCGCCTGAATGTTCAGAAAATGACTTTGGGATCAAGAACAAGAACAAGACCATCAACATATATGTGCGCGCATGCACACACACATACACATGACAATAAGAACAACAACTCCTCCCCTCACACAAGACACCCCCCCCCCCCCCCGCACACACAGATACACGCGCGCGCGCGCGCGCGCACACACACACACACACACACTCTCTCTCTCTCTCTCTCTCTCTCTCTCTCTCTCTCTCTCACTCATTCACACACACACACACACACACACACACACACACACACACACACACACACACACACACACACGCTTGCATACTCATGTCCGTAGACTGTAATTAACACGCTGGCACTATCCCACTGATGAACACACACACACACACACACGCACGCACGCACGCACGTACGCACGCATGCACGCACGTACGCACGCACGCACACACATACACACTCACTCACTCACACACACTCACACACCAGCGCTTGGACACTCATGATGTCCATGGACTCTCTAATTCAAATGCTGGCATCACCCCACTGATGAACACACACCAGCGCACACTCGTCTGCGGTATACGCTGGGGCCCTGAGAGATTCAAAGTCTTATCTCAGTTGACATGTGGTTTCATCTTTTGTGTCTGTTATTGGAAAGGCCCAGTATGAGTTTGCCCCAATCTCTAGGAGTCTTCGCAATGGTAGCCTTGAAATTATTCCAATGTTTGTTTGGTTGGTGATGTTTCTTTCTCTTCCCTTAAGTCTGGATGTGCGGCCACTTCCTCTCTTGATGTTTAGATCTGAGTGATGGTCTATGGTATTGTGGCTTTGCTCTTGTTTGCTCAAGTTAAGTTTAGCAGATTAACATCCACTTCACCTTCTATCAACATGACAAATCTTATCTAAAAGCCTACAAGTTAAGCAGATTTTTTGTGTGTGTGGTCAAAATGTTCACTTCCATGTTAACTAACTCCCCTTCCCCTCCCCTTATCCCCACCGTACCCTTTGTTTCTCTTTTAACTGCAGTTGCTGGGGCATCTGTGCAGCCCCCCCCCCCCCTTTTTTTTTTTTTTCTTGTTGGTTTTGTTGTTGTTGTTGTTTTCTTTCATCTATATGAACAAGAGGAATGTTGTCTTTAGGTGCTAGAGGTTAATTGAAAAATCCTTCTGAATCATGTTCAACCGTTTAGAAGAGGTTAGACATCCTGATTTCCCTTTTCAACTTAAAGTGGGGTTCGGGTGGGGTGTGTATGCCTGCCCCCCCCCCCCCCCCCCCCCCCCCCCCCCCTTTTTTTTTTTTTTAAGTAGATGTAACTGTCCAGTGGTAATTGCTGAGGATGCTCCTCGGTAGGTTTCCTTTCACCCCCTCCTCCCCCCCCCCCCCCCCCCTCAACCCCCACCCCCCTCCCCCCCCTCCCCTTGTTTGTTTCTTCTTCACTCTCAACCCCCACCCCCACCACCCCCTCCCCTTGTTTGTTTTCTTCTTCACTCTCATCCCCCACCACCCCCTTCCCTTGTTTGTTTCTTCTTCACTCTCAACCCCCACCCCCACCCCCCCTCCCCTTGTTTGTTTCTTCTTCACTCTCAACCCCCCCACCCCCCACCACCCCCTCCCCCCCTTCCTTCTCTTCATCCCCCACCACCCCCTCCCTTGTTGTTCTCTTTATTCTCACCCCCCACCCCCCCCCCCACCACCCCCCCCCCTTGTTTGTTTCTTCTTCACTCTCAACCCCCACCCCCCCCACCCCCTCCCCTTGTTTGTTTCTTCTTCACTCTCATCCCCCACCCCCACCACCCCCCTTCCCTTGTTTGTTTCTTTTTATTCTCACCCCCCACCCCCACCCCCACCACCCCCCCTCCCCTTGTTTGTTTCTTCTTTATTCTCATCCCCCACCCCCACCACCCCCCTTCCCTTGTTTGTTTCTTCTTTATTCTCATCCCCCACCCCCCCACCACCCCCTCCCCTTGTTTGTTTCTTCTTTATTCTCATCCCCACCCCCACCCCCCTCCCCTTGTTTGTTTCTTCTTCTTTATTCTCATCCCCACCCCCCCCCCCCCCCCCCCCCCTTGTTTGTTTCTTCTTTATTCTCATCCCCCACCCCCCCACCACCCCACCCCCTCCCCTTGTTTGTTTCTTCTTTATTCTCATCTCATCCCCCACCCCCACCACCCCCCCCCCCCTGTTTGTTTTCTTCTTTATTCTCATCCCCACCCCCCACCCCTTGTTTTGTTTCTTCTTTATTCTCATCCCCACCCCTCCACCCCTTGTTGTTTGTTTTCTTCTTTATTCTCATCCCCCCCCCCCCCCACCCCCTCCCCCCCTTGTTTGTTTCTTCTTCATTCTCATCCCCCCCATCCCCCACCCCCACCCCCCCCTCCCCTTTTTTTTCTTTCTTCTCATCCTCATCCCCCACCCCCCCCACCCCCCCCCCTTGTTTGTTTTCTTCTTTATTCTCATCCCCCACCCCCCCCACCACCACCCCCCTCCCCTTGTTTGTTTCTTCTTCTTTATTCTCAACCCCACCCCCCACCCCCCCACCCACCCCCCCCCTTGTTTGTTTCTTCTTCATTCTCATTCTCCACCCCCCCCCACCCCCCCTTGTTTGTTTCTTCTTTATTCTCATCCCCACCCCCACCCTTGTTTGTTTCTTCTTATTCTCATCCCCCACCCCCCTCCACCCCCTCCCCTTGTTTGTTTCTTCTTCATTCTCATCCCCCCCCCCCCCCCCCCCTCCCCCCTCCCCTTTGTTTCTTCTTCTTCTCATCCCCCACCCCCACCACCCCCCCCCCTTGTTTGTTTCTTCTTCATTCTCATCCCCCCCCCCACCCCCACCACACCCCCTCCCCTTGTTTGTTTCTTCTTCTTCTCATCCCCCACCCCCCCCCACCCCCCCCCCCCCCCCCCTTTTTTTTTTTTCTTCTTCATTCTCATCCCCCCCCCCCCCCCCACCACCCCCTCCCCTTTTTTGTTTCTTCTTCATTCTCATCCCCCACCCCCACCCCCACCACCCCCCCTCCCCCTGTTTGTTTCTTCTTCATTTCAACCCCCACCCCCCCCCCCCCCACCCCCTCCCCTTGTTTGTTTCTCTTTCTTCATTCTCAACCCCCACCCCCCACCCCCCCACCACCCCCCCCTCCCCTTGTTTGTTTTCTTCTTTATTTTCAACCCCCCCACCCCCACCCCCCCACCCTCCCCCTTGTTTGTTTCTTTCATTCTCATTCCCCCCCCCCCACCCCCCCCCTCCCCTTGTTTGTTTCTTCTTTATTCTCATCCCCCACACCCCCACCCCCCCCTCCCCTTGTTTTTTTCTTCTTCATTCTCAACCCCCACCCCCACCCCCCCCCCCCTTGTTTGTTTCTTCTTTATTCTCATCCCCCACCCCCCACCCCCCCCCCTTTGTTTCTTCTTCTTCATTCTCATCCCCACCCCACATCCCCCCCCTTGTTTGTTTCTTTTTTATTCTCATCCCCCACCCCCACCACCCCCCCCCCTTTTTTGTTTCTTCTTTATTTCATCATTCTCATCACCCCCCCACCCCCACCACCCCCTCCCCTTTTTTGTTTCTTCTTTATTCTCATCCCCCCACCCCCCCCACCCCCTGTTTTTTTTTTTTCTTCTTCTCACCCTCATCCCCCCCCCCCACCCCCCTCCCCTTGTTTGTTTCTTCTTTATTCTCATCCCCCACCCCACCCCCCCCCTCCCCTTGTTTGTTTTCTTCTTCTCATTCTCACCCCCCCCCCCCCTCCCCTTGTTTGTTTCTTCTTCATTCTCACTCCCACCCCCTCCCCTTGTTTGTTTCTTCTTCATTCTCACTCCCACCCCCTCCCCTTGTTTGTTTCTTCTTCATTCTCATCCCCCCCCCCCTCCCCTTGTGTTTGTTTCTTCTTCATTCTCATCCCCCCCCCCCCCTCCCCTTGTTTTTTTCATCTGATTTCAGATTTTACCGAAGAAAGATTTTTAACGAAGTTTCTGGTATGTTTCTAGAAAATATCATTTAAAGAGATGTGTGAAAGTTTTTTTGTTTTTTTTTAAATGACTGGAGAGTTGATTTTAACGTGGTGACAGCCCTGATGTGGCCCTTTGCGGTCGGCTGGGCTATAAGCAACATTATCTTATCTTATCTTATCTATCCTCCCCTTGTTTTTGTTTCTTCTCTTATTCTCATTCCCCCCACCCCACCCCTTGTATGTTTCTTCTTTATTCTCATCCCCACCCCCTCCCCTTGTTTGTTTCTTCTTTATTCTCACCCCCCCACCCACACCCTCCCCTTGTTTGTTTTCTTCTTTATTCTCATCCCCAACCCCTCCCCTTGTTTGTTTCTTCTTCTTTATTCTCACCCCCCACCCCCCCCCCCCCACCCCACCCTCCCCCTTGTATGTTTCTTCTTTATTCTCACCCCCCACCCACACACCCCCCCTGTTTGTTTCTTCTTCATTCTCATCCCCACCCCCCCTCCCCTTGTTTGTTTCTTCTTTATTCTCATCCCCCACCCCCACCCCTTGTTTTTTTTCTTCTTTTCTCATCCCCACCCCCACCCTTTACACCCCACCCCCACCCACCCCTTGTTTGTTTCTTCTTTATTCTCATCCCCACCCCCACCCCTTGTTTGTTTCTTCTTTATTCTCATCCCCACTCCCTCCCCTTGTTTGTTTCTTCTTTATTTTCTCATCCCCCCACCCCTTGTTTTTTCTTCCCTCACCCCCACCCCACCCTCCCCTTGTTTGTTTTTCTTCTTTATTCTCATCCCCACCCCCCACCACCCCCTCCCTTGTTTGTTTCTTCTTTTTTTCTCATCCCCACCCCCACCCCCCCCTTCCCTTGTTTGTTTCTTCTTTATTTCTCATCCCCACTCCCTCCCCTTGTGTGTTTCTTCTTTATTCTCATCCCCACTCCCCTCCCCTTGTTTGTTTCTTCTTTATTTTCATCCCCACCCCTTCCCTTTTTTGTTTTTTCTTTATTCTCATCCCTACCCCCACCCCAGCACCATTTCCATCTTTCTCCTTTTTCCAGGTGTAAATGCCGAGGGTGCTAAGGATGGGGCCATATTCCACCTTTGGTTTTGTTACAATCAGTTCAAAGTTTTTGGAGGCTTGTTAAGAGGCCCACTGACCAACAGAGATATGGCTAAAAATAGAATCTCCTCGGTTTTCACCAGTGTGAAAACAGTTCCTTCTATATACCAACTCTTGTATCAGCCAGCCACCATGATGCTATGGTTAGGTCATGGACTGCGAAGCTGTTGGTTCCTATCTCATGAGAGCCATTATGTTTGTGAGTTTGTTGGCCCTGGTCATGTTCTATCATGATCTCAGTGTGTTTAAATAGGACCAGCTAATCTCATTCATTTCGTTGTTGCTAACTTTCCTCAGTAGCATTATAAATGTTTGGCATGTTTAGGCCTAGTTGCAGTCAGGACATACCAAAAATGGAGCATGGCCCTGGTAAGTCATCCGAGACCAAAACTGAAACTCCAAATTCTTGTCATGATCCTCTTTGATTGTCATAGATATGTCTCAGTTCTGTGAGTCTGTGGTCTCATTTCATTTTATGGTTTCTAATGTCGACTTCCTCTTCTGTGCTCCTGGCCATGCTAAATGGGTTGTACGCTGTTGTGCGCAAATCCACCGTCAGCCTCAGCTTTGTCCCGGGTGGCCACAGCGTCTCCCTCAGGCCCTCTGTAGTTCTAGTTGGACCCATTCAAGACGGGGCCAGCACTGTCACAGCCTGGTAAGTTGCATGGCAACAACCATACCGTTCTTTTCTGCATCTGCACGGCCATTGTGGGTGGGTTGTGTACATAACCAGTTTTCCTCTTTTAAGTAAGATTAGAGAACAGGAGATCAACCCGCTGCCCTTGGCCAGCACACTGTGTTTTGGTGGTAGTTCCTTCAACCTGTTTGAGCCAGAGCGGTTTTTACGGCTTAGCGAGTGTGCCAACGTCTTTCTCACTGATGATGGTCCTGCACACAATGCTTTTGTATTGAGTCATGCTCTTCCATGACTTCTATTCAAAGTTTACTCCCCTTGATCATCCATGCTTAGCCTGGGGGCACAAGCCACCCAGTTTTTAGCATCACCTGGAGGAGAATGCAGTAAAGAACTATGCAAGGACTGGGAGAGGCCATGCTGGTTCATAGACTTCTGTTGCAGAGACTGCTCCTTTCATGTCTGTCTAGGGTCCGGGGCAGCTGCATCCCATCCACAAGCAAGAAGGCATGCAAGCATGATGTACAAGCAAAGTAGACAGGGCACAACTACCACCATCATCACAATCAAAGACATTAACATGAGGAAGGCAGTAAGAGAAAAGCCCTATTGACTGTACACTGCTTACCCTACCGAAGCAATACTCCCCTTGTGAAGCCAAAGCGGCTTCACAAGGGGAGTATTGCGCATGTTAATGTCTGTACTGTTTTTATTGTTTTGTCGCTGAGGAAGGCTTATTGCCAAAAATTTCTGGTCTTGTTTTGTGTTGTGCATTAAAGTGCGTTACTTCACACTTTGATTTGTGAGCTCTTCCGGTAACGCTGCAGTTTGTTTCATTTGCCTGCTTACACTACCATTGTGTCACCATCCCTGAACACTTAATCTTATCAGCAGAAACGGAGCAACCTGGTCTCATAAACCATCCAAAAACATAACCCACAGAGTCTGATCCTGGGATAGGAGCCATTGACATTTTCAAGCAGACTGTTCATGGAAGGACATGATCGAAGTCAATGCTCCCGAGAGGAATATGAATATTCATGTTTGGCTCTGGGATGAAATATTTCTGGTTTTTTTTTTTCTGGGTGTAGCCAAGTACGGATCTAGGAATGAGCTGCATAAGGGTAAAGGAACTGAGAAAGCATTAAAGACTGAATAGTTGAGTCAGTGTGGGAAAAATATATACACGTGTACACTTGTGCAAGGATGAGCTCACATTGAATACACAGAGGTAGGCAGTTCAAACAGTGAAGATCAACACACATCTGACACAAAACATTATGAGACTCCCTCATTATTTTATTACTTTTATGACATTCCACCAAGTGATGAAACCCACTTTATGATCACCATAAACAACTTTCAAAAAACTCAAATACCCATGTTACAAAAACATCTTACTGACCAAATGAAGGCAAAAAATAAAAAGGATCTACATTAATACTATAAAAGCAGCAAAAGCAGTACAAGCCTGACCACAGGATTCTGTATGCTGACAACCAACCAAACAATTGCATAGTGAAAACCTTTCTGAGCTGCCCTCAGTGACCATGTACATTGACAACACAGTGAGCTGCCCTCAGTGACCATGTTCACACCTTAGTGACCATGTACACACTCAGTGACCATGTACACACCTCAGTGACCATGTACACTGACAACAATGAGCTGCCCTCAGTGACCATGTACACACCTCAGTGACCATATACACCGACAACAGTGAGCTGCCCTCAGTGACCATGTACACACCTTAGTGACCATGTACACACCTCAGTGACCATGTACACTGACAACAGTGAGCTGCCCTCAGTGACCATGTACACACCTTAGTGACCATGTACACACCTCAGTGACCATATACACCGACAACAGTGAGCTGCCCTCAGTGACCATGTACACACCTTAGTGACCATGTACACACCTCAGTGACCATGTACACTGACAACAGTGAGCTGCCCTCAGTGACCATGTACACACCTTAGTGACCATGTACACACCTCAGTGACCCATGTACACTGACAACAGTGAGCTGCCCTCAGTGACCATGTACACACCTCAGTGACCATGTACACCGACAACAGTGAGCTGCCCTCAGTGACCATGTACACACCTTAGTGACCATGTACACATCTCAGTGACCATGTACACACCTCAGTGACCATGTACACTGACAACAGTGAGCTGCCCTCAGTGACCATGTACACTGACAACAGTGAGCTGCCCTCAGTGACCATGTACACTGACAACAGTGAGCTGCCCTCAGTGACCATGTACACACCTCAGTGACCATGTACACTGACAACAGTGAGCTGCCTCAGTGACCATGTACACTGACAACAGTGAGCTGCCCTCAGTGACCATGTACACACCTCAGTGACCATGTACACCGACAACAGTGAGCTGCCCTCAGTGACCATGTACACACCTTAGTGACCATGTACACACCTCAGTGACCATGTACACTGACAACAGTGAGCTGCCCTCAGTGACCATGTACACTGACAACAGTGAGCTGCCCTCAGTGACCATGTACACACCTCAGTGACCATGTACACTGACAACAGTGAGCTGCCCTCAGTGACCATGTACAGCACCAACAGAGTTTGTCTCCGCATGCTTCCATTTTATGGAAAACACAAAAGAACGTTTATAGATCACTTTCCTGTTGCTTATCACACAAGCACAAGCAAAACATGCATGTAAGGTTGAACAGACTGACACAACAGGAATTTCCATTAACAGATTACATGGCAAAGAGAAAGAAAGTGAAGTTGGAAAGCCCATCTCTGACAACTTGCAGTTTTTAAAAGACGCTTGCTCACTTGTTACATGTTCCCAGGATGTACATGCACTATAATAGAAGTTATTTATACTGTGTTTTAGATGATGAAGCTCATCATGACAGATCATTTATAAATGACATGCACCAGAGATTACAAGTTAATATTCACTCACTGGCTTATACTTGAGCTTTGGTAGATAATCATCTGTCAGTAGTTTGTGCATGATTTAAACTTGTGCACCTATCTTCACATTAACTATTTTTTTCAAAGTCCCATCTGCCCTCATGTATTCAGGATTGGCATGGAGGCAACAACTTCAATTGTTTATGAACACTAGTCACTGCCTGCAGAGCACACACACCTTCAAGTGTATGCTGAATAATGCCATAAACAAACACAGTAGTCCTGTATTAACAAGATGACAACAGACAATCATCTGGTCTTTTATGTACAGTCAATTATGTCTACCTTCAAACTGAAGCTGCTGTAATTATCTTTTCAGGTACGCCCAATTTCTGCCAGCTAAGGAAACCCCTGATACCTATCAATTCAATTATGAAAATCAAACTTTTTGGCACGTTTTCATCCATAGGACTATGGATATTGTTTATGGGCTCAAATGGGAAAACTGGAGGAGGTCAAGTTTCATCCACTAAACACATGCCTCTCTGAGAGTATTTCTCAGATTTTCTGACCAACATTGCAGGTGCGTGTATCTCCCACTTGTGGCTCATGCCACAATATACAGGGAAACGTGGAGTGTACCCTCTCACATGATCTCAAACTAGAATGGAGTTCCACAGTTTATGCTCCTCACTGCACTGATCATCACAGAAAAAGTCTGTTCTGTGTCACCTGTGCACCGCCAGAGCTGCCACAAGACAACTTGGATTGGCTGTGTATCAAGGAACAGGAAAAAAAACGGCATGAGAGTACATCAAATATTTTCACATACATGCAATCATAGCAACTCACACACATGCACAGTCACACAGCACACACACACACACACACACACACACACACACACACACATCTAAGTTTGCCCAAGATAAAAAGTCAATGTTGCACACCACCAATAACATTTCTAGTGTTTTGCTGAAGTTTAGAACACAATTTGAGTAAAAAAAAAACTCGACAACCATAAGTCCTCACCCTGTGTAGTTTTCATCTTCTTTTATATTTCACCCTGTGTAGTTTTCATCTTCTTTTTATTTCACCCTGTGTAGTTTTTCATCTTCTTTTATTTCACTCTGTGTAGTTTTCATCTCTTCTGTAGTTTTCATCTTCCTTTTATTTCACCCTGTGTAGTTTTCATCTTCCTTTTATATTTCACCCTGTGTAGTTTTCATCTTCTTATTTCACCCTGAGTAGTTTTCATCTTCCTTTTATTTCACTCTGTGTAGTTTTCATCTTCTTATTTCACCCTGTGTTGTTTTCATCTTCCTTTTATTTCACCCTGTGTGGGTTTCATCTTCTTTTTATTGCACCCTGTGTGGGTTTCATCTTTATATTTCACCCAAAAAAGACTCCAAAAAGCAGTCCAGCAGAGCCAGCAAGGGCAATGGACAATGTGGGAAAATGCACTCCAAAGAAGTCTCACTAAGAATGACATTTGGCACATGGCCCCTCTCAGGATCAGCTTCATTCTCAGATTTGTGTATGACCTTCTGCCTTCAAATGCAAACCTGGTGAAGTGGGGAAAACAGACGATCCTTCATGCCCCCTCTGCCATGAAAAAAAAAACAGTGGAGCATGTCTAAGCTCATGTAAAGTAGCCCTAGCTCAAGGAAGGTACACATGGAGGCACAACCAAGTGCTCAAAGAGATTGTACAAGTAGTCTGGGCTAGTACCAACACCACAAAAGGGAAAATCAGGACTCCAAAAGCACCCGCAACATTCTTCATGGCAGGAGGCAGCGAATCATGGCCAAGAACAACAGTGCCACTTGGAACATGCAGGCAGAGTCTGCTGGACAGGGCAGATGACTGGGAGTGCACTGCAGACCTCCCAGAATGGAAGTCACCCAGAGATCATCAGCAAGAGTGGCATGAGACCAGAATAGTAGTCCACTCTCTCAGTCAACCAAGCAGCTGATCATGATCGAGCTTACGGTGCCATATGAGAACAGAATGGAGGCAGCTCAAATTACAAGACTGAAAAGTATGCTGATCTGGCAGACAGCCTGAGGAGAGAAGGCTATCAGGTCAAAGTCCTCACTGCAGAAATTGGAGCTAAGGGTAGCAGAGGAACATCCAGGTTCATGAACCGGGTGTGGCCCAACCCCCTAGAGTGTCAGGAGATAAGGGCCAAAACACTTGCTTGAAGGGGGCTTTTCTTCTGAGGACTCTCTGCTGCCACGCTCTCCACGAGTTTCTTTCTACCACCCTGTGTGGGTTTATCCGGAGCCTTTATCATTTAGTCAATTTGTGCCAGGGATTTGATCTGATCTGATTAGAGCCTTTATCATTTAGTCACTTTTGTGCCAGGAATTTGATCTGATCTGATAGGAGCCTTTGTTGTTTAGTCACTTTTGTGCCAGGAATTTGATCTGATCTGATAGGAGCCTTTATTGTTTAGTCACTTTTGTGCGAGGGATTTGATCTGATCTGATTGGAGCCTTTATCATTTAGTCACTTTTCCCAGGGATTTGATCTGATCTGATAGGAGCCTTTAGTCACTTTTGTGCCACGGATTTGATCTGATCTGATAGGAGCCTTTATTTTTTTAGTCACTTTTGTGCCATGGATTTGATCTGATCTGATTGGAGCCTTTAACATTTAGTCACTTTTGTGCCAGGGATTTGATCTGATCTGATAGGAGCCTGTCACTTTTGTGCCAGGGAGCCTCTGATCTGATAGGAGCCTTTATTTTTAGTCACATTTGTGCCAGTGATTTGATCTGATCTGATTGGAGCCTTTATCTTTTAGTCACTTTTCTTTTTTGTAACACTCAACATCCAGTGCCAACTATTAAAAACAAACCATAATTCAAACACAAAAAACTGGTACACAAGCTGAGCTGCAATGCATCATTTTTGAAGGAATTCAGAATGCTGCAAATGATCCAATATAATTCGAAAGTCTACTGAATGGCTTGGCCACTGATAACCAGCTTGCGACATTGGTGCAGATATGTTAATTAATTTCACTGCATTGAAAATAAAATAAAAATATACAAATATTTTACCTCCTAAAAAACAGTAAATGCTGGAATTCAGAGAAACATAAGGCACGCAGATAATGTTGTGATGTATTCATGTTGACTCCCTAAACAATAGTAATGCTGGAATTTGGAGGAACAGAAGACACACTGATACCTTGTGATGTATTTATGTTGTCTCTATGTCCTGACTGAACTCAGAATCCACTTCAGGACTGAAATATGGGATGACTGTGCATTCACCAAACATGTCAGAAACACTGACAGACTTTCTTTTTCAACTCCTTTGTCCAACAGGTGATCCCGCATGGTGACCTCCAGTGTGTAGGCCTGCTCTTTCTGTAAGCCACCACAGCATAAGTTCTTCTCAGAGAAAAACAAGATGACAGCACCAGTCGCTGACACATCAGCTCACACACTGACCAAAAAGACCACAAGTCTTCAATCCTACTCCCACCATGAGCTGCTGGGGTTTCCAAATCCACCACCATCATCAAACTTCAAGTGTAGTGTAAATGAAAGATCAGCAACAGCGCCCATCGTCTATGTGTATATGCGTAAGAATCAGAATGTAATCTGTATGTATGCATTCATAAGAATGGATGTCAGAAAATGTGTGTAAGTATGATGTTTTAGAAAAAATGTGTATATGTAGTATGTTAAGAAACAACAAAAAACATCATCAACAACAACCAAACATACAACCAAAAGATTATTGCACAGAACTGGGTCACGACTGACCTGATTAAGAGTTGTATCTGTTCATCTGACAATGCATGGCACTACTTCATGCTCATGAAGAAAGTACATAGTTCTAGGTGCATGTACTAACAGACCATGGCAATTTTGTTCACACGAGTAAGTAACAGCGTCAGGCTCCCAACACCACAACATATGACAGAAACAACCCCACAGCGCATACACCCCCACAGTGCAACAACATATGACAGAAACAACCCCACAGCGCAAACACCCACCAACAACATATGACAGAAACAACCCCACAGTGCATACACCCACCAACAACATATGACAGAAACAACCCCCACAGCGCATACACCCACAACAACATACGACAGAAACAACATACAACAGAAAACAACCAGAAACAACACAGCGCATATACACCCACCAACAACATATGACAGAAACAACCCCACAGCGCATACACCCACCAACAACATATGACAGAAACAACCCCACAGGCATACACCCACCAACAACATATGACAGAAACAACCCCACAGCGCATACACCAACAACATATGACATGACAACCCCACATATGACCCATGGAACATCCGCAACATCACATCTCAATCATCCCCATTCTCATCGATCAGCATTGAAAAAAATGACAGAAAAAGTCTCACAGGACAACATTCCACCAACCCTATGACAGAATCAATCATGCCCTGCATATGACACAATGGAAATCCGCAGCATCATGGTGACCTCGATCAGCATTGAAAAAAAAAAATCTCAAATTCTGTGGCCTCTCCATGTCTGTGGCCTTGTTTGGTTCGATGTCCTCCCCACCGGGCCTTGATTTGGTCTGTCGGGGTCACCGGTATCGGGAGTTGTCGTTGGAGTTGTCGTTGGACGTTGGCACAGTGGCGCCCTCCGGAGGGAGAGCTCACTCACACCAGCTCCGTGACTGAGCAATTATTGTCGTCAGTAGGGGGCTTAGTAGGTGGTGTCCTGCATATGTTAGATCAGAACAGGTGGCGCCACTGAACACCACCGAAGTGACTCGGCAGGAGTGCAGTGTCTCCTCCGGTGGGTTGCCTCTTGACGACTTGACACTGACTGCTCCCTGTGGGTTGATGGTGCCGGGGCTGCGGCGGGGCCAATCAGGCTGTGGCTGTGGACGGGGTGTCGGAATGAGCAGCATGGGTGCACTGCCTCTGAAGTGGTGCAGAGGTTGGGACAGCAAAAAACCCCAAAAAACAACAACAAAAACAACATATGACAGGAACAACCTCACAGCGCATACACCCACCAACAACATATGACAGAAACAACCCCACAGCGCTTACACCCACCAACAACATATGACAGAAACAACCCCCACAGCGCATACACCCACCAACAACATATGACAGAAACAACCCCCAGCGCATACACCCACCACCAACAACAACATATGACAGAAACAACCCACAGCGCATACACACCACCAACAACATATGACAGAAACACCCCCACAGCGCATACACCCACCAACATATGACAAAAACCCCACAGCGCATACACCCACCACCAATATGACAAAATATGACAGCGCATACACCCACCAACAACATATGACAGAAACAACCCCACAGCGCATACACCCACAACAACATATGACGGAAATAACCCACAGCGCATACAACGCACAATTCTCGCTCTTTTTGTGATGACGGCCATGTATGGCTCACCAAATTTGCAAAAAACAAAAGCACCCGAGGTTTTTCATTACAACAGAGCTGTTTCCTCTTTTTAGTCAGTTTTGTATTATTAAAGGCTTTTTAATGCATCTTTACCCTTCCCCTCCTCCTCGCTCTGGCTTTGCATCTAAACAAATTAGAAAAAAAAAAGTCTATGTTAATAGACACTGTAAGATGGTTTAATTATTTTTTTTTTAAGCATAAATATGTAACCATTACATATAGTTAATAGACACCGTAAGAAGGTTTGATTTATTTTTTTTATAAGTAAAACTATAATGTATGACCAGAACATCAGATTTTTTTTTTTTTGTTTTGAACAAATATACAAAAGGTAATAAAACCAGGTGATCACTGACTGAACACTGTCAATTTGAACAAACATACAAAAGCTAATAAAACCAGGTGATCACTGAACACTGTCAATTTCAAGAAAATGCTACTGTCCCCAAGCAATCAGAAGATATGTCACTGTCCCCAAGCAATCAGAAGATATGTTACTGTCCCCAAGCAAGATATGTTACTGTCCCCAAGCAATCAGAAGATATGTTACTGTCCCCAAGCAATCAATCAGAAGATATGTTACTGTCCCCCAAGCAATCAGAAGATATGTTACTGTCCCCAAGCAAGCAATGTTACTGCCCCCAGCAATCAGAAGATATGTTACTGTCCCCAAGCAATCAGAAGATATGTGTTACTGTCCCCAAGCAATCAGAAGATATGTTACTGTCCCCAAGCAATCAGAAGATATGTTACTGTCCCCAAGCAATCAGAAGATATGTTACTGTCCCCAAGCAATCAGAAGATATGTTACTGTCCCCCAAGCAATCAGAAGATATGTTACTGTCCCCAAGCAATCAAGATATGTTACTGTCCCCAAGATATGTTACTGTCCCCAAGCAATCAGGAGATATGATAAGTTGACTGTCACAGAGCAATCAGAAGATGTGCACAGGTCTTTAACTGTCCCCAACAAAATATGGCTCAGAAGACAGTGAGAGAATTTAACTCCAAACATGGAAGCACAGTGGACGATTTTGTTTTACTCCAAACAATCAAGAAAGCACAGTGTATGATTTTGTTTTGTTTTGTGCTTAAAATACTGTCCCCAAGTAAAATCACACTGATGAAGAATGTTCACATGATAACAATACTGAAACAAAGAACCCAGCAATTTGAAGAAAAACATATGTGAACAATTACTGTCCCCATTCTTGCAATCGGACTACTTTTTCATCAAGAAACCATCTGGTAAACCTCTCAGAGGAATAAGAAAACCTAGATTGCTAATCACCAATGAACCCATGATGTGATTTCCTCATGGCTAAAGAAAAAACACCTTGGATCTTTAACTGAAGTCAATGTGAGAAGTTCAGGTCTATCATAACTAATGTATGGAACTGCCTGTAAACAAATATGGCTGAGAACAGACAGTGAGAGAATTTAACTCCAAACATATACAAGGAAGCACAGTGGACGATTTTGTTTTAACTACAATGAAATTCCATACACCACAATACAACGAAAAAGTTAATTAAAATACATGATTTTTATATCTGCAAGTCTAAACAACAATACAAGAAAGCACAGTGTATGATTTTACACAAGTTTGTTAAAGTTTTGTGCTTCACATAAATTCCTCCATACCACTTTCAAATGTACTGTGGAACCCTCTCAAAAAAAACACCATACAGCAAGCAAATCCACTGATAATTACTAATACACGCAGAATGAAAAATGAGAGGGGGGGGGGGGGGGGGGTCAAACATGAATATACAATACTGAAACAAAGAAAGTTACACACTAAAAAACAAATAATTTTCAAACACAGATATTAAGAAAACAGGGAAAGGTTTGGTAATCATATGGAAGGACCACCTGAAGATACAATTACCATTCAGTTGAACTATACTTATAATTAAGCAATGATGACTACCATTTACCATTAAGCAATGACGAACTCACCTGTTACCATAAGCAATGATAAACAACATCAATGATAAAGTTTACATGTTACCATTCTCAGATGAACTATTTCCATTCCAATGATCAAACTTCACATGTTAAACCTAGCAAAGATTATAGAAAGAAAACACTATACCATTACATCATTAAGCAAAGATGAAAGCACTATACAATTACAAAAAAGATGCAGGCAAATGTTGAGAACATTAGCAAAAGGAACCTTCATTTAATCAGCCACCATATATCCCTAAAATGTTTCATGCAAACAATTATAGAAGAATCATTAACCCAACAGAAACAAAGTCAGCGAAGCTCAGCACATTCTGTTATTCATGAAGAAGTCCACAGACATCCTCATTTAGCCAGAAAGAAAAAGCCCCATCCCCAAAATGTTTCATGAAGTAGTAGCAGACATCATTAGCCAGAAAGAAAAAGCCCCATCCCAAAATGTTTCATGAAGTAGTAGCAGACATCATTAGCCAGAAAGAAAAAGCCCCATCCCCAAATGTTTCATGAAGTAGTAGCAGACATCGTTAGCCAGAAAGAAAAAGCCCCATCCCCAAAAAGAAAAATTTGATGAAAATGTAGCAGACATCGTTAGCCAGAAAGAAAAAGCCCCATCCCCAAAATGTTTCATGATGAAGTAGCAGACATCGTTAGCCTGAAAGAAAAAGCCCATCCCCAAAATGTTTCATGAAGTAGCAGACATCGTTAGCCTGAAAGAAAAAGCCCCATCGTTTCATGAAGTAGTAAAGATCGTTAAAAGAAAAAGCCCATCCCCAAAATGTTTCATGAAGTAGTAGCAGACATCGTTAGCCAGAAAGAAAAAGCCCCATCCCCAAAATGTTTCATGAAGTAGTAGCAGACATCGTTAGCCAGAAAGAAAAAGCCCCATCCCCAAAATGTTTCATGAAGTAGTAGCAGACATCATTAGCCTGAAAGAAAAAGCCCCATCCCCAAAATGTTTCATGAAGTAGTAGCAGACATCATTAGCCTGAAAGAAAAAGCCCCATCCCCAAAATGTTTCATGATGAAGTAGCAGACATCATTAGCCTGAAAGAAAAAAAGCCCCATCCCAAAAATGTTTCATGAAGAAGTGGCAGACATCATTAGCCAGAAAGAAAAAGTGCTATCCCCAAAATGTTTCATGAAGAAGTTGCAGACATCATTAGCCAAAGAAGCCCCATCCCCAAAATGTTTTCATGAAGAAGTAGCAGACACAGCTGACAAAGTTTTAACACTTATTTAAAATCTGCTCTGATGCTGGAAATCATTCACTGTCCCCCCCCCCCCCCCCCCCCCCCCACTTTCCAAAGTGGCCACTGTTTTCGTTTTTTTTTTTTCTTTTTTCCCCTCACAGTTTGTACAGTTTCCATAAACCGACTGCAAAGCATAAAATTTTGGCAAACCTATTTTTAGATGCAAAAAAGTGCAACAGTGGCTCTAAAAAAAACCCATCAAGATAGACCTGGATGCACAACATAGAAACAGACTTGGATGCACAACACACCATAGACAGTGACAGACCTGGATGCACAACACAGACAGTGATAGACCTGGATGCACAACACACAGACAGTGACAGACCTGGATGCACAACACAGACAGTGATAGACATGGATGCACAACACAGACAGTGATAGACATGGATGTACAACACAGACAGTGATAGACATGGATGCACAACACACCATAGACAGTGACAGACCTGGATGCACAACACAGACAGTGATAGACCTGGATGCACAACACACCATAGACAGTGACAGACTTGGATGCACAACATAGACAGTGACAGACCTGGATGCACAACACAGACAGTGATAGACCTGGATGAACAACACAGACAGTGATAGACTTGGATGCACAACACAGACAGTGATAGACCTGGATGCACAACACAGACAATGATAGACCTGGATGCACACCATAGACAATGATAGACCTGGATGTACAACATAGTGACAGACCTGATGCACACCATAGACAGTGATAGACCTGGATGTACAACATAGTGACAGACCTGGATGCACAACATAGACAGTGACAGACCTGGATGCACAACACAGACAGTGATAGACCTGGATGCACAACACAGACAGTGATAGACCTGGATGCACACCATAGACAGTGATAGACTTGGATGCACAACACAGACAGTGATAGACTTGGATGCACAACACAGACAGTGATAGACCTGGATGCACAACACAGACAGTGACAGACCTGGATGCACAACACAGACAGTGATAGACCTGGATGCACAACACAGACAGTGACAGACCTGGATGCACAACACAGACAGTGATAGACCTGGATGCACAACATAGACAGTGATAGACTTGGATGCACAACATAGTGATAGACCTGGATGCACAACATAGACAGTGATAGACCTGGATGATGCAAAATATAGGCAGTGATAGACCTGATGCACAACAGTGGTAGACCTGATGTACAATAAAGACAGTGATAGACCTAGATGCAAAATATAGACAGTGATATTCTGTAAAAGTAATGTACAAGATTACAAAAGATGGTTACGACAACAGAATCATTTGTCAAAGGTAACAGCAAGTTACCGGCGTGGAGATATGGTGGACGCAAACTGCCCTCATCCTCATCCCCAGAAGTTTCAATCACAAGCTGTAGCTATAAAAGTCAGTGTAGGAATGTACAGCAGAATAACCCTGGATTTCCGATTTTGAAAACAGTTTGTTCTCTTCCAAACTCCTCTCTCTTTCTCCGCCAGACATTCCCTCTACCTCTCCCCCACATCCCTCATGGTCACTGCTTATCCACATTACCACATCCCTCGCCTGACCTTACCATGGTCACAGCTTATCCACATCCCTCACCTGACCTTCCCTCTGCCTTCCCATGGTCATGGTCACAGATTATCCACGTTACCACATCCCTCGCCTACCTTCCCTCTACCTCTTCCCATGGTCATGGCTTATCCACATTACCACATCCTTCGCCTGACCTTCCCTCTACCTCTTCCCATGGTCATGGCTTATCCACATTACCACATCCTTCACCTGACATTTCCTCTGCCTCTTCCCATGGTCACGGCTTATCCACATTACCACATCCCTTGCCTGACATTCCCTCTGCCCATGCCAATGGTCACGGCTTATCCACATTACCACATCCCTCGCCTGACCTTCCCTCTGCCTCTTCCCTTGGTCATGGCTTATCCATTACCACAGGTTGCAAAGGCTGCTTTCCTACATAAAGAAAACATTTTTTTTGCCTTTTGAGCACAATCAAATGCATAGTGTATAATCATCCTGCAATTGTAAATCTTTTAGCACAGATATGTAGCACTTATTTAAGGTTCATATTTCAAGCCGGCAGAAAATGTCCACACATTGAGAGGAATGTACCATTATGTCAATAATGATCAGTCACAATCACAAACAGCACCAGGCATCCTTACAACAAATGTGACACAAACCAAAAATCGTGTGTGTGTACGCGCTAATAACACATCCAGTCCACGCGGGGATTCAACCCGCGATTAAAATAAACAACTTCTCAGCGTTCACTGTTGACAACAGGTACATCCACATAATTAAACACTTTGTTTTCAGAATATGATATAGTATACATATTTATGATCTGCATAGGATTATTCTATTTCATTCCTGTTTTTTCTTTCTGTCTTTTTTTTTTAAAAACACAAAATGTTTTTTTAAAATTACACAAACGGATGATCCAAGAGTCGCCTCCCTTCTTCTCCGGTTGGCACAGTGGCTGGCTGGTTTCTGGGTCTGCTGCCCATCTGTATACAAAATATGATATGGAATAAATTCATAGGTATGACAAACAAGACTAAAGTGAAAGATATGATATGGAATAAATTCATAGGTATGACAAACAAGACTAAAGTGAAAGATATGATATGGAATAAATTCATAGGTATGACAAACAAGACAAAAGTGAAAGCTAAATGTTTTTTATTATTCATTACCAAAGTCAATAATTTAAGGAACATTGGGAAGAACAGCACACATATGGACCACTTCTTAATTTTCCTTTCGATGTACGATTCTGTTCGTGTGAAAAAAAAAAAAAAACAAGCACTTTTGCTCCTTATGTATTTCTACTTTACTACTGAAGACAGGTGTAAGACAATGATATTCAAAGGTCAAAGAAAATTGTGTGGGCTGGATCCCCAAATGATTATAGCAGTGATGCTCTATGATCTAACAGTGTGGTGACAGCCTGTGGCTTGAGAAGGCTATGGTACAGGCAACTGACTGCCACAACGCAAAAAGGGTTAACTGGATACCCATAGAAACCATCTTTTGTGAAATCAAATGACAACCAAATATTATCAAATTTGTACATGAAAAGAACAGACACTGATTTAAACAATACTACTCTTGAAACCATTTGCACAGAAGACTTTTCCATTTCTGCAAACAAAAAGGCTTGTTCTGCAAATGTTTAAGCCTTTCGCTCCCAGCCGCAGATATAGCCATGGTTCAAGGGGAGATAATAATGTTGCTTATAGCCCAGCCGACCGCAAAGGGCCATATCAGGGCTGTGGTTCAAGGGGAGATCATCTGACCAGTCATATGAGTTATCTCATCCTGTCAACATGAAACATAATTATAATTATATTCTCCATTCATTTTCTTCAATAAAATGTATACTTCTGTATACTTTAGAGCAATACTTGAATCTTTGTGATTTCTAAAAGAAAAGTAAAAAAATAGTTCAGGAGTTGAAGGGTTAAATCACAGTATGAACAACTATATTGACTCCATATATACCATTCTTTGAAACACAAAACTGCTCTTATAAATGAAAACCAGCACTGTTGTTGTTGTTGTTTGTTTTAATTATCTAATTTGTAATTTCATGTCCTTCTGACCCCATGTTGGACATTACTGACGAACTGATAGAGTGAAAACCTTAGACAGCCATTCGCTCAAACTAAGATTTTTGTTTACATGATGTCACATCTTGATGTTAAAGAGAAAAACAACTCTGTTTTGCTGATGTTGCTAACGTTCTAAGATAATTCTAATTTGATTAATTACATGCATGCATTCAATTAGCTTTAGGTGAATAAAGTTAATATCAACCTAAAAAAGTAAAGGTAAATGATCCCTAGTTGGCTCTCCTACTGATGCCCCATCTCCCCTTAGCCCATAGCTAGCTTGTTGGTCACTCTTCAGCAACTTGTTGGTCACTCTTCAGCAACAGTTACGGAGTTAATTTTCCTTCATTTACCCAACAGAACTTATCGCTCTACCTTAAGCTGATACTGTTCACTGCTCTACCTTATTCAGATACTGTTAACTAAAAACAGAGATAAATAAACTGGCCAATTTGTGTTACTTTTAATGACATGGCAATACATGTATCGGTCAGTTAATTTTCTGTCTTTTTTTTTTTCTGGCTGCCTCACCTTCTGTGCCCCTTCAGTGGCTTTGCCCCCTGTGTCAGTCATTCTGGCTCCCTGTTTGCAGCCACATGAGGCAACCCACCAGAGGAGAAACTGCATTACTAATGAGTCACTTCAGTGTTGTTCAGCGATGCTTGTTCTGATCCAACATTCGCAGGATACCACCAACTAACCCCCCTATTCACAACAGTAATTGCTCAGTCATGGCGCCAGTATGAGACAGTGTCCCCTCAGGATGGGTCCACCACATCCATCCAATGACTTTAAAAAAAAAAATCCTTTTCTTCAGCACTGGTATGCCTGCTTTGAGCTCCACCAGTTCTGCAGATATCTATGCAAAATGCCTCCCCTTCCTTCAGCACTGGTAGGCCTGCTTTGAGCTCCACCAGTTCTGCCAGATATCTATGCAAAATGCCTCCCCTTCCTTCAGCACTGGTAGGCCTGCTTTGAGCTCCACCAGTTCTGCCAGATATCTATGCAAAATGCCTCCCCTTCCTTCAGCATTGAAGGCAATGGAGAGAAAGCAACCTGTCTGCTGGGCCACGTCATCAACCTCACCTCTCTCCTGGACTGTTCTAACCCTTACACTGGCTATTTAACAATGTACTATTAAGTATGTTGTCTGGTGAATTAACAGAAGAAAAGTTTGAAAAAAAATAGTTACGTTCGTATAATATGCATAACTTTTCAATGGTTAGTATTTGAACATGACATGCAGAACAAAAATATTAGTAATTGAATAAAGAATAATATAAAATAGAACTGGTGTGCCTGTGAGTATTTGATTAGGTGCTTACCTATCCAGAATGTGAACAGGAAAACAGGTGGCACATCCTGCTTGTCATTCTCCAGAGCTTTTTCACAAATAATCCAGTCAATGATGTTCCACAGTATCCATCCAGAAAAAAGTTATAGCCTTTTTCAAAGGCAAGTGTGGATTATACCTGTCTTCCAAGCAGGTAATCCAGGTAAGAATCAATAAGGTACAGTTCAGTTTTCCCATTGACATCATGTGCTGATAAGACTTAAAAAAAAAAAAAAAAAAAAAAAAAAAGTAATAGTAGCCCACACTGTTCTCATTTACGATTGGAAGGTTTAGGATCATCTGGAAGCGCTACACTGAGTTTTTTCCCCACTGAATGGCATGTTGAGATTCCCCTCACCCTTAGGAACTTATCCAGACATTGTCCGTGTCAATCTCAAAATCATGATTACATGGTGCTTGATCTAAATCACAACTATCACCCACCACACCCAGTTCATTCAAAATGTCTTAACTTCTTGTTCACCTGATTTTTCGACAAGAAATTCATCAAAAAACATCTACCAGGTTCCTAATTCTATTATGTCCTCCTTTGGGTGCTGCCATTTCTATTTGCCAGATGAGAGTAGTCGCACTATGCATTATAAGCTGTTACTTATCATAAACTTAGCTAAAACACTGAAAATCCATGTTCTGGGGCTCGCTCAGTCATTCATGCAAATCAATTTCTCACTGAGCCATAGTTTTGTATCTGTGTGTGTGTTGGTGAAACTAGGCTCACAAAGGCTCACCCTACAGCACGACTTGCGTCACGACAACCAGTGACGGCCATGATGTAATGGCGCGACTTATATCGTGACAACCAGCATAAGGGCTAATATCATGACTTCCCCACAACTTTTGATGTACATGTCTTCCTTCACTCCAACCACCCCAATCTGTCTACACACACCTGCTAAGCCTTTAATAGGGTCACAAAACCGCTCAACAAACAAACAGTTTCAGTTACCCAAATGACTGAGTGTGCTGGGTCCAACTGACTGAGGTGGGAGAATATGCATTCGTTATACACATTCTACTTACACTAACCACTCTTTTTTTTCCATACTCAAACACAAACAGGAAAATGAACAAAACTGACAAGCTCCTACCTTGGCAGCATTCTTCCACAAGGTGAAGATGACGACACCAGCGATCAGAATAACAATCAGCCCTGTAGAGAGGAGGATGCTCTCCTTGGGGCCATGCATGTTCTTGTTCTTCTTCATCACGTCTGCTATTTCTATGACTCCTTCATGAATGTCTGACCACTCTGCAGTCAAACACAATCACAACAGTCACTACAGTGAAACAATCACAATAACAGTCACCACAGTGAAACACTGTCACAATAACAACAGTCCAACTTCATGAATGTCTGACCAATCTGCAGTGATACACAATCACAATAACAACAGTCACCATAGTGATACACAATCACAATCACAACAGTCACTACAGTGGAAAAACAATCACAATACCAACAGTCACTACAGTGAAAAACAAGCACAATACCAACAGTCACTACAGTGAAAAACAATCACAATACCAACAGTCACTACAGTGAAAAACAATCACAATACCAACAGTCACTACAGTGAAAAACAATCACAATACCAACAGTCACTACAGTGAACAACACAATCACAATATCAACAGTCACTACAGTGAAAAACAAGCACAATACCAACAGTCACTACAGTGAAAAACAAGCACAATACCAACAGTTACTACAGTGAAAAACAATCACAATACCAACAGTCACTACAGTGAACAACAATCACAATACCAACAGTCACTACAGTGAACAACAATCACAATACCAACAGTCACTACAGTGAAACACAATCACAATACCAACAGTCAGCACAGTGAAAAACAATCACAATACCAACAGTCAGCACAGTGAAACACAATCACAATAACAACAGTCACTACAGTGAAAAACAATCACAATAACAACAGTCAGCACAGTGAAACACAATCACAATACCAACAGTCAGCACAGTGAAACACAATCACAATAACAACAGTCACTACAGTGAAAAACAATCACAATACCAACAGTCACTACAGTGAAAAACAATCACAATACCAACAGTCACTACAGTGAAACACAATCACAATAACAACAGTCAGCACAGTGAACACAATCACAATACCAACAGTCAGCACAGTGAAACACAATCACAATAACAACAGTCACTACAGTGAAACACAATCACAATAACAACAGTCAGCACAGTGAAACACAATCACAACACCAACAGTCAGCACAGTGAAACACAATCACAATACCAACAGTCACTACAGTGAAACACAATCACAATAACAACAGTCACTACAGTGAAACACAATCACAATAACAACAGTCAGCACAGTGAAACACAATCACAATAACAACAGTCACTACAGTGAAACACAATCACAATAACAACAGTCAGCACAGTGAAACACAATCACAATACCAACAGTCAGCACAGTGAAACACAATCACAATACCAAACAGTCACTACAGTGAAACACAATCACAATAACAACAGTCACTACAGTGAAACACAATCACAATAACAACAGTCACTACAGTGAAAACAATCACAATAACAACAGTCAGCACAGTGAAACACAATCACAATAACAACAGTCACTACAGTGAAACACAATCACAATAACAACAGTCAGCACAGTGAAACACAATCACAATACCAACAGTCAGCACAGTGAAACACAATCACAATACCAACAGTCACTACAGTGAAACACAATCACAATAACAACAGTCACTACAGTGAAACACAATCACAATAACAACAGTCACTACAGTGAAAAACAATCACAATAACAACAGTCAGCACAGTGAAACACACAATCACAATAACAACAGTCAGCACAGTGAAACACAATCACAATAACAATAGTCAAACTTCAGTGGCAGCATGACAGATGACAATGAGATGTGGAGTCGATGTCAACATTACAGACAGATCACAGAGTCAATGAAGGTTCAATGTCAACATTACAGACAGATCACAGAGTAAATGAAGGCCCAATGTCAACATTACAGACAGATCACAGAGTCAATGAAGGTTCAATGTCAACATTACAGACAGATCACAGAGTAAATGAAGGCCCAATGTCAACATTACAAACAGATCACAGAGTCAATGAAGGTTCAATGTCAACATTACAGACAGATCACAGAGTAAATGAAGGCCCAATGTCAACATTACAGACAGATCACAGAGTCAATGAAGGTTCAATGTCAACATTACAGACAGATCACAGAGTCGATGAAGGTTCAATGTCAGCATTACAGACAGATCACAGAGTCAATGAAGGTTCAATGTCAACATTACAGACAGATCACAGAGTCAATGAAGGTTCAATGTCAGCATTACAGACAGATCACAGAGTCACTGAATGAAGGCCCAATGTCAACATTACAGACAGATCACAGAGTCATGAAGGCCTAGTGTCAACATTACAGACAGATCACAGAGTCAATGAAGGCCCAATGTCAACAATACAGACAGATCACAGAGTCAATGAAGGCCAATGTCAACAATACAGACAGATCACAGAGTCATTGAATGAAGGCCCAGTGTCAACATTACAGACAGATCACTGAATGAGGGCCCAACGTCAACATTACAGACAGATCACAGAGTCACTGAATGAAGGCCAGTAACCACTATGGTCATATTTAAAAGTCGTACAGGTAAACTGGTAAATAAAATACTGGTGAACTATATCAATCACTAATTTTTTTTTTTACAGAAGTTGATGTGATTTACATCTTCAATAAACTGTGAGTTCAAAGAAAAGGTAACAGAGTTTGAAAGCTTGACTGAAATTCCGGTCTTCCTCGAAAAGATTAATCTGGAGGTTGCAGGAATTTAATACAAAAAACATCTGGTACTTTAAGGGTATTATCTCTCATTTCATATGAGTGTATAAGACAGACCCTATAAAGTATGCATGTTAAAATGTGAGAAACAACAAATCAAGGGATTATGTCACAGACAGAGAACAGCAAGAAAAGTGACAAAGAGGCAGGGTTTCTTTCCATCAGTGGTTCAACAATCCCATGTTGTTTTCTACAGTAAAGACATTGCAGGATTTCTAACAATCAGTGATATCAACAATCCCATGTTGTTTTCTATGGTAAAGACATTGCAGGATTTCTAACAATCAGTGATATCAACAATCCCATGTTGTTTTCTAAAGTAAAAACATTCTGATTATGACATAGACAGACCACTATGCTTGCTGCCAAGAATGAGTCTTTTGGATCAAATGATATAATGAGGTCCCATGTGTGACATGCTCTATGCGTACATAAAAAAACCCAAGGCAACATGGGACTTGTCTCCCGAATATTCTATAGAAAAATTCACAGCAACAAGAAAAGAAAACTGCAGGGAAAAAAGGTGATGTCATAGCACCTTGATGACATGCTCTGCTCAGCATGGATTTCAAACTGAAAGAATCTTTTGTGACAATAAATTTTTACAGGGATACAGACATGTCTAACGAAGAATTTTTCCTTCAGGAACAGATGTAAAATCAGGTATCAAACTTAAAAGTTTAAGAATTTTCCAGAAATCACTACAATCTTACATATGTGATACTATACAGATTGCACATAAAAAACGCATGTAGACAGACTGGCGACATCATGGCTTCCATGACAGCCATGGACACTCTCTGAAAACACATGTGGATTGTGCACATCAATCTTTCCTCCTGTCTGTCGCTGTTGTTGTAAACATGGCTGTTATTCATTGCTGTTGTTGTAAAACATAGCTGTTATTCATTGCTGTTGTTGTAAACATGGCTGTTATTCATTGCTGTTGTTATAAACATGGCTGTTATCATCACATTGTGGATGTTGTGCATATCAACCTTTCCTCCTGTCTGTCGCTGTTGATGTAAACCTGGCTGTTATTCATTGCTGTTGTTGTAAACATGGCTGTTATTCATCACATTGTGGATTGTGCACATCAACCTTTCCTCCTGTCTGTCGCTGTTGTTGTAAACATGGCTGTTATTCATCACATTACGTACTGAGGATCTGGTGACTTTTTTTCCTATTTTCTCTTTTTTTCTGCTTTGTTAGAGGCCGGATATGCTATCCAGTTTCTTCATCAATCTGACACATTCTGATCTGCTTGCTACATCAGCTGCCTGTTCAGCACTTTCCTTTTACTGTCACTCCATTCAGTCTCTTTCTGTTCAGCACTTTCCTTTTACTGTCACTCCATTCAGCCTCTTTCTGTTCAGCACTTTCCTTTTACTGTCACTCCATTCAGCCTCCTTCTGTTCAGCACTTTCTTTTTACTGTCACTCCATTCAGTCTCCTTCTGTTCAGCACTTTCCTTTTACTGTCACTCCATTCAGTCTCCTTTCTGTTCAGCACTTTCCTTTCCTTTTACTGTCACTCCATTCAGTCTCCTTCTGTTCAGCACTTTCCTTTACTGTCACTCCATTCAGTCTCCTTCTGTTCAGCACTTTCCTTTTACTGTCACTCCATTCAGTCTCCTTCTGTTCAGCACTTTCCTTTTACTGTCACTCACTCCATTCAGTCTCCTTCTGTTCAGCACTTTCCTTTTACTGTCACTCCATTCAGTCTCTTTCTGTTCAGCACTTTCCTTTTACTGTCACTCCATTCAGTTTCCTTCTGTTCAGCACTTTCCTTTACTGTCACTCCATTCAGTCTCCTTCTGTTCAGCACTTTCCTCTTACTTTAACTCAAGTCAGTTTCCTGTTCAGCACTTTCCTTTTACTTTAACTCAAGTCAGTTTCCTTCTAGTCAATAAAGGACTAATGCGCACGCTCACAGTGTTTCAGAACCAACTATCTGTATGCTGTCAAGTTTGTTCTTCCATGAACAAAGGTGCTGTCATTTGCTTTCAAGGCGAGTTTGTTTTTTTCAGCAACATATGACCCATAATCGCAACACACAGAATGACCATTGATCTTCACATTTTTTCCATATCAAACAGGATGATTTTGGGATAGTAGGCATGACTGCAGATGAAATACAATAACAAAATTGTCATATGCTCTTGACATTGCATCCTCAGTCTTTCATGTACTGCTTGTTTTGGAACCCACCTTTTCCTTGCTTTTCATCTTCTGCTCCTTCAACTTCCTTAACATCATCATCAGGTGCTCCCTCACCATCCTTATCATCAGAAGCTGCTCCTTCACTATCCGTATCATCATAAGGTGTTCCCCACCCATCCTTATCATCAGAAGGTGCTGCCTCACTATTCTTAACATAATCAGGTGCTCCTTCACTATCCGTAACATCATCAGGTGCTCCCTCACCATCCTTAACATCACCAGAAGGTGCTCACTCACACCATTCTTTACATCATCAGAAGGTGCTCCATTACCATCCTTTACATCATCAGAAGGTGCTCCCCTCACAATCCTTTACAACATCAGAAGGTGCTCCCTCACAATCTTAACATCATCAGGAGGTGCTCCCTCACTATCCTTAACCTCATCAGAAGGTGCTCCCTCACTATCCGTATCATCATAAGGTGTTCCCCCACCATCCTATCATCATCAGGTGCTGCCTCACTATTCTTAACATAATCAGGTGCTCCCTCACCGTCCTTAACATCATCAGGTGCTCCCCCACCATCCTTAACATCATCAGGTGCTCCCTCACCATCCTTTACATCATCAGGTGCTCCCTCACCATCCTTTACATCATCAGGTGTTCCCTCACCATCCTTAACATCGTCAGAAGGTGCTCCCTTACCATCCTTTACATCGTCAGAAGGTGCCCACTCACCATCCTTACATCATCAGGTGCTCCCTTACCATCCTTTACATCATCATCAGATGCTTCCTCACCATCCTTTACATCATCAGAAGGTGCTCCCTCACCATCCTTAACATCATCATCAGGTGCTCACTCACCATCCTTAACATCATCAGAAAGTGCTCCCTCATCATCCTTAACATCATCAGAAGGTGCTCACTCACCATCCTTAACATCATCAGAAGGTGCTCCCTCACCATCCTTAACATCATCATCAGGTGCTCACTCACCATCCTTAACATCATCAGGTGCTCCCTCACCATCCTTTACATCATCAGAAGGCGCCCCCTCACCATCCCATCCTTAACATCATCAGAAGGTGCTCCCTCCCCATCCTTAACATCATCAGAAGGTGCCCCCTCACCATCCTTAACATCATCAGAAGGTGCCCCCTCACCATCCTTAACATCATCAGAAGGTGCTCCCTCCCCATCCTTAACATCATCAGAAGATACTCCCCCACCATCCTTAACATCAGAGGGTGCTCTGTTACCATCCTTAACATCATCAGGTGCTCCCCCACCATCCCTAACATCAGAAGGTGCCCCTCCCCATCCTTAACATCATCAGAAGGTGTTCCCTTACCATCCTTAACATCATCAAGGTGCTCCCTCACCATCCTTTACATCATCAGAAGGTGCTCCCTCACCATCCTTAACATCATCAGAAGGTGCTCCTCACCATCCTTAACATCATCAGAAGGTGCTCCCTCACCATCCTTAACATCATCAGAAGGTGCTCCCTCACCATCCTTAACATCATCAGAAGGTGCTCACTCACCATCCTTTACATCAGAAGGTGCTCCCTTACCATCCTTAACATCATCAGAAGGTGCTCACTCACCATCCTTTACATCATCAGAAGAAGCTCCCCCACCATCCTTAACATCATCAAAGTGTGCTCCCCCACCATCCTTAACATCATCAGGTGCTCCCCCTCACCATCCTTAACATCATCAGAAAGTGCTCCCCACCATCCTTAACATCATCAGGTGCTCCCTCACCATCCTTTACATCATCAGAAGGTGCTCCCCTCACCATCCTTAACATCATCATCAGGTGCTCACTCACCATCCTTTACATCATCATCAGGTGCTCCCTCACCATCCTTAACATCATCATCAGGTGCTCACTCACCATCCTTAACATCATCAGAAGGTGCTCCCTCACCATCCTTTACATCGTCAGAAGGTGCCCACTCACCATCCTTTACATCATCAGAAGGTGCTCCCTTACCATCCTTTACATCATCAGAAGGTGCTCCCCCACCATCCTTAGCATCATCAGGTGCTCCCCCACCATCCTTTACATCATCAGGTGCTCCCTCCCCCATCCCTTACATCATCAGAAGGTGTTCCCTTACCATCCTTAACATCATCAGGTGCTCCCTCACCATCCTTATCATCATCAGAAGGTGCTCCCTCACCATCCTTATCATCATCAGAAGGTACTGAACAATTACGCAGTGGGGGAAAACAAGTGCAGGCTAACAACAATCTTCAGTCATTATAGTAACAACCTGGCAAAAATTTGAACTTTTAGAAAAAAAGAAAAAATGAAGATGAAGAAAATGGGGGGGGAATATATTATAAATAATGAGAAACCCTTCACCAGCTGCCTGAGAGAACCATCGTAATCCCTCTTGAAGGCAGATCTATTTGTATTGCCTGCTCTTAGGCCTTTTCATCCACTGGATCCGACTCATCAGGGAGACACAGCTGATTGTGTCTGTGCTCCTGGTGTCAAATAGAGACACACCACAGTCCATAATTCTGTGATGTTCTCACCACCAAGGATTCAAACAAGAATCCAACAGCACTCCTAAAGCAGCCAGCGAAGGATAGTAAATGGAATCAACACAAAGTGTGGAGAGAAAAAAAAAGTTGCTGACAAACTAAAAGCATTACACAAACAGTATAAATGTAAGGGACAATCTTTGAACCTATACTTGAGGATCCATTCAAGGATGCAAGGGAAATCAAAAGATATGGAACAGTCTGAGTGGTCAGCTCTGCTGTTCAATAACCCAAGCATTGTCAGTGGCTAAGAATTGTGCAGAACAACCTTTACTTGGATCTCTCTAAGAGAGATGCATCTCTCCCACTGATTGACCAAACAATACGATGCTGAACAATTAGTAGTGGGGGAAAAACAGTGCAGGCTAATAATTCTTCAGTCATTATAGTAATGACTTGGCAGATTTGAACTTTTAGAAAAAAAAAAAGAAGAAAAAATGAAGATGAAAGAAAATGGGGAAATATATTATAAATAATGAGAAAAACCTTCACCAGCTGCCTGAGAGAACCATCGTAATCCCTCTCGAAGGCAGATCTATTTGTATTGCCTGCTCCTAGGCCTTTCATCCACTGGATCGGACTCATCAGGGAGACACAGCTGACTGTGTCTGTGCTCCTGGTGTCAAATAGGGACACACCACAGTCCATAATTCTGTGGTGTTCTCACCACCAAAGATTCAAACAAGAATCCAACAGCATCCCTAAAGCAGCCAGCGAAGGATAGTAAATGGAATAAAATGAAAGTGTGGAGCGGAAAAAAAGTTGCTGACAAACTAAAAGCATTACACAAACAGTATAAAATGTAAGGGACAATCTTTGAACCTATACTTGAGGATCATTCAAGGATGCAAGGGAGATCAAAAGATATGGAACAGTCTGAGTGGTCAGCTCTGCTGTTCAATAACCCAAGCATTGTCACGGCTAAGAATTGTGCAGAACAACCTTAACTTGGAAGATGCTCACTCACCATCCTTAACATCATCAGGTGCTCCGTCACCATCCTTTACATCATCAGAAGGTGCTCCCCCACCATCCTTAACATCATCAGAAGGTGCTCCCCCAACATCCTTAACATCATCAGAAGGTGCTCCCTTAACATCCTTAACATCATCAGAAGGTGCTTCCTTACCATCCTTAACATCATCAGAAGGTGCTTCCTTACCATCCTTAACACATCATCATCAGGTGCTCCCCCACCATCCTTTACATCATCAGGTGCTCCCTCACCATCCTTTACATCAGAAGGCGCTCCCTTACCATCCTTATCATGATCATCATCATGTGCTCACTCACCATCCTTACATCATCATCAGGTGTCACACTCACCATCCTTTACATATCATCAGGCGCTCCCTTACATCCTTAACATCATCAGAAGGTGCTCCCTAAACATCATCAGGTGCTTGCCTTACCATCCTTTACATCATCAGAAGGTGCTCCCTCACCATCCTTACATCATCCTCAGGTGCTCCCTCACCATCCTTAACATCATCATCAGGTGCTCCCTCACCATCCTTAACATCATCAGAAGGTGCTCCCTCACCATCCTTAACATCATCAGAAGGTGCTCCCTCACCATCCTTAACATCATCAGGTGCTCCCTCACCATCCTTAACATCATCAGGTGCTCCCTTATCATCCTTAACATCATCAGGTGCTCCCTCACCATCCTTAACATCATCAGGTGTTCCCTTATCATCAGGTGCTCCCTCACCATCCTTAACATCATCATCAGGTGTTCCCTTAACATCATCAGGTGCTCCCTTAACATCATCAGAAGTACTCCCTTACCATCCTTAACATCATCAGAGGTACTCCCTCACCATCCTTTACATCATCAGAAGGTGCTCCCTCACCATCCTTAACATCATCAGAAGGTGCTCCCTCACCATCATCAGAAGGTGCTCCCTTACCCTTTCATCATCAGAAGGTGCTCCCTTAACATCATAATCAGGTGCTCACTCACCATCCTTAACATCATCACAAGGTGTTCCCTTAATCATTTACATCATCAGGTGCTCCTTCACCATCCTTAACATTATCAAGTGCTCCCCTACCATGCTTAACATCAGAAAGGTGCTCCCATAACATCCTTAACATCATCAAAGGTGCTCCCCACCATCCTTAACATCATCAGGTGCTCACTCACCATCCTTGACATCATCAGAAGGTGCTCCCTTAACATCATCAGAAGGTGCTCCCCTCACCATCCTTGACATCATCATCAGGTGCCAGTGTGGAAGAAGTGGAAGATGGCTGAGATGAAGTTGGCAGAGTAACCTCCTGACAGACAACAATGGGGAGGTTAGCCACGCTTGATTAGATGAAAAATACAGAAACACCTGGCAGACAACAATGGGGAGGTTAGCCATGCTTGATTGGATGAAAAATACAGCAATAACACCTGGCAGACAACAATGGGGAGGTTAGCCATGCTTGATTGGATGAAAAATACAGCACTCACCTGGCAGACAACAATGGGGAGGTTAGCCATGCTTGATTGGATGAAAAATACAGCAACACCTGACAGACAACAATGGGGAGGTTAGCCACGCTGATTAGATGAAAAAAACACAGCAACACCTGGCAGAGAACAATGGAGGGGTTAGCCATGCTTGATTGGATGAAAAATACAGTAACAGCTGGCACTCAAACAATGGAGGGGTTAGCCATGCTGGATTGTTTTAAAAATACAGTAACAGCTGGCACACAACAATGGAGGGGTTAGCCCTGCTGGATTGTTTTTAAAATACAGTAACAGCTGGCACACAACAATGGAGGGGTTAGCCCTGCTGGATTGTTTTAAAAATACAGTAGCAGCTGGCACTCAACAATGGAGGGGTTAGCCCTGCTGGATTGTTTTTAAAAATACAGTAACAGCTGGCACACAACAATGGAGGGGTTAGCCATGCTGGATTGTTTTTAAAATACAGTAACAGCTGGCACACAATGGGCGGTTAGCCAGGCTGGATTGTTTTTAAATACAGTGATTCAGCATAATACACCATGTCATGTCACTGATTCCAGTTTCCAGGACTTAAATCCGGAAAAAGACCTTCCTCAAGCTGGAACACAGCTTAAATAATTATCTCTAAATCACAGATTTAACTATACACATCTCATTAACTTATACACATAAAGTGCCCATTTCTCTTTAATCTTAAGTGTGTATGGATGTGCTTAATGATGTGCATCAGTGCACGTGAGTGTGGATATGAATGTTCTATTTGTGAGTGTGTACAAGTATGATGTATAAATGCATGTGTGTGTGTGTGTGTGTGTATTGTGTGTGTGTGCATGAGAGAGAGAGAGAGAGACAGAGAGAGAGAGAGAGAGAGAGAGAGAGAGAGAGAGAGTGAGAGAGAGAGACACGAGAGAGAAAGTGTGTGTGTGTGTGTGTGTGTGTGTGTGTGTGTGTGTGTGTGTGTGTGTGTGCGCGCGCGCACATACCTGCACTGCCTTCATATGTAAATGCATGCATGTATGTAAGTGTGACACGATGTGTGCAATGTGTATGTGTGTGACGTGTGTATGTGTGTGAAACATGTATCGATTTGTGAGGAACATGCGCAGATGTCTGTGTAATAATAACAATAATAATGAATACTTGTATAGCGCCTATTCTCAGCTAGAGACCAAGCTCTAAGCGCTTTACAATCAACACTCGTTTACACAATGGGCTGCCTACCTGGGTAGTGCCGACTGAAGAGCTGCCAGCTGACGCTTCATTCAGTCGTTTCCCGTGTGTCATCCAGTCAGTATCGTTCAATATCAGTCACTCGTTTTCCTTACTTCCTTCATTCTTTCCATTCTCACACAGGGTGCATGCTATGTGTACACGTGTCATCCATACCAATGGCCAAACTGGCTTTCTCTTCCGAAAGTTGGTGATGGGATTTTACGTGTGTGCAAGATGTTATGCATGCGTTCACACACGGAACCTCGGTTTATAGTCTCATTCGAAGGACTGTATGGGAAATGGAGTCAGAACCAATGTTAACTCCGAGGGAAAAATTCCCCTGTGCAGAATCGCCCTGGCGGAGGTTTGAACCCGCAACCCCAGGATCACCAAGATTACGAGTCCGGCGCTCTACCAACTGAGCTATTCCAGCTCCCTGTGTATGCAGGCACACATACATGCTCATGACTGCTCATGATGTGAATATAAAAAAGTGTGGTGTTTGGCCAGAGTGGGTATGGATGAAGAAAAAGCCAGGGAAGGGACTGGGTGATTGCTGAACAGTGTGGCACACACCCTGGTGACTGTACAGTGTGGCACACACCCTTACCTTTACTGGTGATGAACAGTGTGGCACACACCCTTACACTGTGATTGTACACACCCTTACCTTTGTACAATGTGATTGAACTGGTGATTGCTGAACACACCCTTTTACCTTACTGGTGATGAACAGTGTGGCACACACTCTTACCTGTACTGTGATTGAACAGTGTGGCACACACCCCCTTACCTTGGTACTGGTGATTCCTGTGCCTGTATACAGGCAGTGTGGCACACACCCATTACAGCCATACTCCATGGGGAATACCGTTACTGGTGATTGTACAGTGTGGCACACACTCTTACCTGTACTGGTGATTGAACAGTGTGGCACACACTCTTACCTGTACTGGTGATTGAACAGTGTGGCACACACACCTTACCTTTACCGGTGATTGTACAGTGTGGCACACACCCTTACCTTTACTGGTGATTGTGATTGACAGTGTGGCACACACCCTTACCTTTACTGGTGATTGAACAGTGTGGCACACACCCTTACCTTTACTGGTGACCAGTGTGGCACACACCCTTACCTTTACTGGTGATTGAACAGTGTGGCACACACCCTTACCTTTACTGGTGATTGTACAGTGTGGCACACACCCTTACCTTTACTGGTGATTGAACAGTGTGGCACACACCCTTACCTTTACGGTGATTGACACAGTGTGGCACACACCCTTACCCTTTACTGTGATTGAACAGTGTGGCACACACACCCTTTACCTTTACTGGTGATTGAACAGTGTGGCACACACCCTTACCTTTACTGGTGATTGAACAGTGTGGCACACACCCTTACCTTTACTGGTGATTGACAGTGTGGCACACCCTTACCCTGGTGATTGTACAGTGTGGCACCTTTACTGGTGATTGAACAGTGTGGCACACACCCCTACCTTTATCGGTGATTGTACAGTGTGGCACACCCTTACCTTTACTGGTGACTGTACAGTGATACACCTGCCTTTACTGGTGTGTGGCACACACCCTTACCTTTACTGGTGATTGTACAGTGGGCACTCACCCTTACCTTTACTGGTGATTGAACAGTGTGGCACACACCCTTACCTTTATGGTGATTGTACAGTGGGGCACTCACTTGTTGTGATTGAACAGTATTGTACCTTTATACCACAGGATTGTAGTACCACCAGTCGTTGACGTCATCCCCTTCATAATAATCACCATCAAAGTCATAATCCTCTTCATCAGACTCCTTCTCTGGAGTTTGGCTGGCTTGTTCTTGCCCCTGGTCATCGGTGGCTGCAGCGCTTTTCCCTGTCCATGAGGCAACAAAACCAGTGCCACTTTTCAACTTCTTGATGCCACTGGAGTGAAAGGGGTTCTGGGGTGCAGGTTATCTTCTAAATCATTTGGTGAACTGACTGCTTTCATATGGAAATTATGCCTCCATGACTGCAGACTGCTAACTGATATCAGCTGTAACAGGTTGTCTGAAAGCTTAGTATAAAATTAAAATTCACTGGACAATTAAAAACTTGCAAACTTTGAATTTGAAGTCAGTTTTCCTTACTGAAGCAAGCATGTCTTTTAATGTGCACACTTGCAAACATCAATGCAATCATCCCTTCCCTCTTCCAACACACATGCATATTCCACACACACACACACACACACATACACACACACACACATACACACACACACACACACACACACACACACACACAGACAGACAGACAGACAGACACACACACACACACACATGCAAGCATGCACGCATCATAACACAAACACACACCAAGTTACCTTCTGTTTGTTTGTCTGTATTTTTTGTCAAAGGATAGACTTCCCATGGAATATTCATGTCATCATCATTATCATCATCTTGCTGGTCAGGCCTCTTTTCTTGTTGAGGTTGTTCTCTGGCCTTGTAAGCTCCTGTAATCAGAGGCACACAAGCAATGACCCTCTTATTAGTCGTAAGTCCATAGACACCACCTTCCACCCTCCCCACCCTATGGCAATGTCCCAATAGTTTTTTCTCCAAGCCTATGGTTGGAGTTGTTGAAGACAGTGTCTCTCCCAAAAACTGATCATTCAAGTTGCAGGGAAATGTCCTGCCTGCAGAACCCAACGCTTCAACTGAACACTCCAGTCTGTTCCTTACCACACCTACACTTTCTGCTCAAGGCAATATCCTTGACAGAACCCCCAGCTTGAGCTTATCATGAGAAGTATCCTGACAGAACCCCCTGGTCGAGCTTATCGAGAGAAGTATCTTTGACAGAACCCCTGGTTGAGCTCATCTTGAGAAGTATCCATTGTTCACTGGTCCTAAAAGCTTTCACTGTTTACTGCCAGTTAAAGGATGATCTGAATTTTGCTGATATTTTTCCCCTTTTTTTTTTTCTCAAAATATAGAATTTAGTTGTTTGTTTTGGAGGGAGGGATGGTGGTGGTGGTGGTGTTAAGACAATATTCTGTTAAAGAATAACAAAGAATGCCATTAAATTTTGATGTGATCAGGTATTTAGACACAACGTTCTGTTAAAGAATAACAAAGAATGCCATTACATTTTGATGTGATCAGATATTTAGACACAATGTTCTGCTAAAGAATAACAAACAATGCCATTAAATTTTGATGTCTCCCTCCTGCATCATCCTTCCCACTAGTCTCCCTCCTGCATCATCCTTCCCACTAGTCTCCCTCCTGCATCATCCTTCCCACTAGTCTCCCTCCTGCATCATCCTTCTCACTAGTCTCCCTCCTGCATCATCCTTCTCACTAGTCACCCTCCTGCATCATCCTTCTCACTAGTCACCCTCCTGCATCATCCTTCCCACTAGTCTCCCTCCTGCATCATCCTTCTCACTACTCCCTCCTGCATCATCCTTCCCACTAGTCGCCCCCCTGCATCATCCTTCCCACTAGTCGCCCTCCTGCATCATCCTTCTCACTAGTCTCCCTCCTGCATCATCCTTCTCACTAGTCTCCCTCCTGCATCATCCTTCTCACTACTCCCTCCTGCATCATCCTTCCACTAGTCTCCCTCCTGCATTATCCTTCTCACTAGTCTCCCTCCTGCATCATCCTTCCCACTAACCTCCCTCCTGCATCATTCTTCCCACTAGTCTCCCCTCCTGCATCATCCTTCCCACTAACCTCCCTCCTGCATCATTCTTCCCACTAGTCTCCCTCCTGCATCATCCTTCCCACTAACTCCCTCCTGCATCATCCTTCCCACTAGTCTCCCTCCTGCATCATCCTTCCCACTAGTCCCTCCTCCTCATCACCTTTCCCATCAGTCTCCCTCCTTCATCATCCTTCCCACCACTAACCTCACTCCTGCATCATCCTTCCCACCAGTCTCCCTCCTGCTTGGCAGAATGGCTGGGATTCAATGGTGGGTGCCAAGTATTGGATCTCTCTCCTTGTTTGACCAATACCCATATCAGTTCCCACATTCAGTTCTTTGTTTTGGAGTGTCTTATTTCAGGGGATCCGAACCGGAGTCCAAGAGGTTTCGACAAGATTTTTCATCCAACTGGTGCAAATTTCTCAGCTTGGGTACACACTCCAGCTGAACACTGCATAGCATGAGGTGTGAGAGCCATGCAAGAAGGCAAATTAGAAAGATAAAGAGGGAAGAGATTGATTGTAAAATGGCAGGAAAATAACAATGGATCAATCCTTTGCCTACTGGTAAAGAATAAATCTAGAATTTTTGAATTCATAAAATAATGTAAAAGCAAACCTAAAACAACAACATGCTATGCAGCTGGACAAAGATAGGCCAGACAGAGTGTAAACCTCAGTGATGTAAGCAGCAAGATGCTTGGCCCTAGTAAGAAGGAAACAGAAAATGACTTTGCGACATCTGCTAGAGATGGAAGATGGCGAATGGGAGTCTTAGTGCGTTAGTCATGAAAATTCTGGCCAAACAGAGCTTTCCAAATGCTGACACTCGAGTTTGACATGGCACAATGCATGCCATCAAACATTTCATTTGTGTTTTACAAACTTATATTAACAATGTTGTATCTGTATGCATCACTGCAATCTCTGAAATCATCCTTATCGCTTCCTTTCATCTTCACTTCCTTTAAAACATTCATGAGCATTTTCATCCTTCTTTGCACTTGTCATCACCTATGAACTTATTGTTGCTTTGATCTTCATCATCACCTTCAAATTCATTGTTCCATGAATTCTCTTTGGATCAACTTACCGTAATTTTCACTGGGATGACCACTTCCCGACCAGACTGCTGGATCCTTTGAAAATGCTGTCTTGTTGCCAGAACCATCGTAAACATTTGTACTGTGATTCAGTTTGACATCCTCAGGTAAAGCTGATCTGTTATAAGAAGTATCCATCATTCCATTCTGCACCTGACTGATAGTGGTTTCAGTTTTCTGTTCACTCTCTGGTTTATTCCCTAAGGCGGGGTCTGAACTGCCAAGCACACTGATGTCAATGTCATTTGCATGGCTGCTCTGTGAGTTGAGATCCTCCTTGGAGCCACCATCACCATTATTTTGTATTTGTTCCTCCTTCCCCTGTCCATTCTCTGCTTTCCTGTCCATGTCACTCTCTGAAAACACGTGAGATGACTGGCTGAGCACTCCAACATCAATTTCATGAGTAGGGATCTTGCCTGCATTTTGAACTATATAGCCATCAGCATCTTGTTTCTTTTG
>JADBJO010001600.1:138236-195736 GCA_016801955.1 Conus betulinus | reverse complement strand
TGATCCTGAAGTCTTTTAGCTAGGGTACGACAATAACATCTCTCATTCTTTCCTCAAACAAAATCTTTAGAGGAATTGTCAAATAGCCTGTTGCTTCCTCAATAGCTTTGGGTGTATTCCGTTTGGACCATATTATTTGAAAACTTTTAATTATTCAATTAGATCATTTCTTTTCATGAAAATTTCATCTTAGAAATAACTTTGTCAGTAAGTTTTGAAAAGCGTGGCACTTCATTACAATGCCCAGATGTTAAGACAGTAGAGAAAAATCTATTGAGCACATTAACGTTTTCCTTATTAGGCTGAGAAAGCATTTCCATCAGGCAGGATGTGATTGTTCATTCCCTCTCTGGGTTTAGTTTGAGAACAAATGCAAGCATCTGAATTTTCGAAAGTGCCTTTTGTATTATTGCTCATATGACTCTCCTTTTACAAGTACAGACATTTCAATTTTTAAGTGTGACACTTAGCTTTAACTTGTCAAATACTGTGTGTATGACACTAGCTTTAACTTGTCAAGTACCGTATTTATGACTCTTAGCTTTAACTTGTCAAGTACCCTGTGTATAGCATTTTTTTTCTTAAAAAGGAATTTCTTGAAAGTATCCAAAAGTATTCTCTCCCTTCAGAGATGTTCATTTTGTATTGTTTCCTAGCTTTCGTTTTCATCCATGTTGTCTATGAGCCTTTTTCTCATGGAAGCCTTGCTAGAGAACTGTTTCAAACCATTGTAAATCATATACATCTTAATCTTTTTCACTTGATTGCCACTGGACAACCTACTAGTGTCATTGGAAGGAATGTCAAGATCAGTAACATGATGGCTTTTACCTTTAGGAGGGAGGTTGCTAACACTCTGTTTACTTTTGCATAATCAAGAATATTTGCTTACTGTACATCTCAGTAATGAGTGCGCGCCCCCCCCCCCTCCCCACCCCCCTCCCTTTTTCTTCTTTCTTTCTTCTGTTCCTGTTGTTGTTGTTGTTTGTTTGAAGGAGAGACAACTCACGTCCAGACATAGCCTACATATACATCCAAGACAAATACTGATCCAGGCACCCACATGCAAAAGTGTACGTGCACACAGCACATGCAAACGCGTCACACGCTCACACACACACATTCTCTCTCTCTCTCTCTCTCTCTCTCTCTCTCTCTCTCTCTCTCTCTCTCTCTCGGGGACTTGAGTTATCTCCCATCTATGACAGCATCTTAAGACCTGTGGTGAACTCAAACTTACCTCTAGTGACCTCGGACTTACAACCTGCAGCTAATGTGAACTCTGCTGCAGTGAACTCGAACTCACGACGCATCCAACCAGCAGCTCCCTTTGTTGCTGTAGTTGACTGATGAAGGCTGGTTGTGGCCCAGCCGAAATATTTCAGTAAGTGTGAACTTATTAGACTCTGAGTACAGATAATCTATTCTACTTATGAATCCAGAGTCTGGGAATTTTTATGGCAGGACGTTCACCTTCGTCCTTTGAAGGATTTTGACGTTTAAATACTTGAGGTTTCCAATGTTATTTCAGGATGTATAAACCTGCCAGGAAGTTCCACCCTAAATCATGAGCTTCGGGAAGAGGAAGGGAGGGAAGGGAGTGGAAAAGATGGTTTGGGGTAGATGGACTGCAGAAGGTTTGTGCTTGAGATTGGGGGAGAGGGAGGGGAGCATGTTTCATGGTAGGTGAACCACAAGGGGATTTTGCTGTACATATGGGAACTTTGATTAAACTGGAATACTCAAACTCCAGAATGCATGATCAAACCAAGACTCTAAAACAACAAAACAACAACAACAACAACAACAAAAAAACCACGTCCAACGTAAGTATTGTGCGTTAATGGAGTGGTGTAGTTTATTCCTCCTTTCCCCATATGTAAAGGAACGAATAACCACCGCCGTTGACAAGACTTGACCTCTTGATGGTGGTGCTTGAAGAATGTGAGCACACAGTGTTGGTGTGTGCCTCCTGTCTTTAAGAGGAGCTCAGTCTAGTCTTGTGGCTGTGTCTTCAACACTGGATGTGGGACAACCACAGACACAATGGGCGGCACCACCCTGCACCTTTCCCACTGACTTTTGCCGAGGCCCTGGATTGTGCAGAGCTCCTAGGAAAGTGACGCATGCTCTATTGCTTTGCTGATGCTATTGATTGTGCACAGGTCCTAGGAAAGTGATGCATGCTCTATTGCTTTGCTGATGCTATTGAGTGTGCACAGGTCCTAGGAAAGTGACGCATGCTCTATTGCTTTGCTGCTGATGCTATTGAGTGTGCACAGGTCCTAGGAAAGTGACGCATGCTCTATTAGAGGCCGTGCATATATCACTCAGGGACGCAAAGTGAGCGTTGAACACACACACACACACACACACACACACACACACACACACACACACACACACACACACTCACTCACTCTCTCTCACACACACACACACACACACACACACACACACACACACACACACACACACACACACACACGTACGTACGCACGCGCACCACCCCTCCCCCCCCCCCCCCCCCCACACACACACACACACGCACACACACACACACAACACACACATTAAGCCTACAAACACACACTGGATACTGGACGTGAAGTCTTGTCCCAAAGGTCTGTAGTTCCAATCTACTCCTTGACAGGAGGCCGTAAATCGCAGTTTTGTATGTGAATCCATACATTAATGGAATCTTGCATGCATGTTAAATCTTTGAAGAGCAGACCATCGTGTGCCAGTGGAGGGATGGATGACGGAAAAAGACATGTACTTGGTACAGGAAAAGACATGTACTTGGTACAGGAAAAGACACGCACACTGATACAGGAGAAACATGTACACTGGTACAGGAAAACACACACATCTGCATGTGTCATCGTTTTTCTATCGAAGAATATTAGCAACAAAAGGTCATAGTTGTGGTTGGAACCTGAAAACAATGATAATCATAGATCTGCTTTCACTCGAAGAAAATTGATGTTGTGACCGATAACATATATTTCCCACGTTAGAACAGCTGATTATGATAGGAAAACCTTTTTGACATGAATGCAGTCAATCAATAAACCGTTTGATAACTTCTATCTTCACGTTAAAACAGCTAATGATGACTTTTTTTTTTCGCACGAAAGCAGATAGTTACGACAGGAAAACGCTTCTTTAGGCATGAAAACAGCTGGTAATCACTGGAAAAGTTATTTTCACATGAAAACAGCTGATCACAGCTAAAGTATTTTCACTGGAGTACAGCTGATCATCAAGCACAAATAAATTCATGTGGTAATAACAGTTTCCCGTTAATAATCATACGTTCTCAAGTGAAGATGAAGTTTCCCGTGAAAATGAGCTGTTCCGCACCGTTTCTGTACTCAGTTCTTATAGAACAAGGAGTACTTTACAATGGGAACGAAGAAATGCTGTCTGTGTGTCTGTGTGTCTGTCCGTCCGTGGTCAAAATGTGTTCCACTCGCTCCAGACAAAACCTCTGGGCTGATCTTTCTGAAAATTTGCAGGTAAGTTCATTATGGGTCACGGATGATGACCTGTGTTTTATTTTTACCAGAATAGCCGTTACTAACGGCTATAATGGCCACAAACGGTTTTTCTTCTATATGGAATACCTCAGAAAGTATTTGGCCTGTGACGATACACATTATTATGACGCATGTTTTATTGTGACGGCTTTTTTGACGCATGTTTGATTGACGCATGTTTGATTGTGTTTAAAAAATATTATTATATTTTATTTATATTTTTTAAATTTATTTTTTTTACTTTAAAAAAAAAAATTGCATTCCAACATGTATATATACAGGGAAGGCAAGTATGTACATAAAGAAATAACTAAGGAAAGAAATCACCTCAAACAATGTGAATTCACAAATTCATGCAAACATTATCTGAGAGAGAGAGAGAGAGAGAGAGAGAGAGAGAGAGAGAGATGCATCAAGAAAAATCATGCGGACAGGGATGTTTTTCACATCATTATGTTTGGCAAAATGTTGAAATCAGGCCTCTAACAATGCACAAAAAAGTGTTCATTTACACACTTCATCTTACACTTCTAAATCTATTAGTGCAACTGTTTTTTTGAAAAGAAAAGAAAGACAAAAAGGTATAAATGTTAAACAGTATTCATCAATGGTCTGTATGCCAGCCACCTAGTCAAAAAATCTGCATGGTTTAATTTCAAATATGCAATATGTTCCTCAGTTTAGCATCTAAATTTTAATTTTTTTAATAAATACTTGTATTTGTGTCATGGCGTTGTTTATTTTACTAACGTATATGTAATGCTTCGCAAATAGTATTATAAAGTAGGCCCTAAAAGACGGTGTCGCCCACAATCGTATTGTCATAGCCAAATAGTACGAGTGCTTCTGTCAAAAGGACATTTTCAGCATTCAAACATTTTTTCTTTCATTAAGCCAATAAGAGCATTCCAAAATACTTGTACATGGTGACATTTCCAAAACATATGATCAATGCTATCTTTGGATGTGCTGCAAAAACTACAGTCATTATTTTCAACGATTCCAATCTCTTTTAAAACAACATTTGTGCATAAACAACTGTGTAATATTTTCAGTTGAAACTACTGCAGCCTTACATCACGTATCTTATGCGCGTGCAAAAAACAGGATTTCCAATCATTTTGCTTCAACAATTTCATGTCCCATCTATCACAACGTTTTGGCTTAGGATTATTCGCAATGATGATATCATAATACAACTTGGAGCCTTTATTTATAGCGAAAAGATGTTTAAAGCACAATGATGAGTTTACGTACTTATAATTTTTTTTATTGTGATACCAGACGTTTTTACATAGTCCATTATAGTCGATTTATAGCCAGCAAAAGTGACAAAATCAATATTTACATTATATTTTTCTTTAAAAAGTGCATGTGGCAAAAAACTTTCCTTTATCATAGAAAAGTGGGCGAGACAGTGGTACCTTTTGCTACTTTGTTTTTTTTTTTTCGATACAATGCACTTCTTTCCTATTTGAAATCACTTATTATGGCAGAATGGTTCAGCAAGAAGTTCAGTGGAGTTTTGGGGGAACACTTGCAATTTAAAAAAAAAAAAATATACGCATCAAGAACTTCAGCCCGAAACTGATTATACTTAGTGAATTTGGAAACGAATTCTGCACCATATTTTTTCATAACCGACCACTTAGGGAAGTTAAACAACAGAATATTTCGCCATCTATGGGTTGACATCTCAGCTTTACGTATCCAGGACAGCTTCAGAGATAAAAGTTTTTAGTTCAGGAAGACCAATGCCGCCATCTTTGATACTTTTATGTGCCGTTTTTCGGTTAATCTACCTGGCTTCTTATTCCAAACAAATTTGTAACAAGTCTGTTGACATGTTTGAAAAAATATGTCTGGTGGGTTTGGTAATAGTAACCAGAGGTGTGTCAACTTTGAGAGGATAAGAGATTTTAATATTGCTACCCTACCGAGGGGTGTTAACTGTCGTTTTACCCATATTTTGAATAAGTGTTTGACATCTGCTAGTCTTTCCGAGTAATTTATATCTACACATTCTTTCAGGTCATTAGTGAACCACATTCCTAATACTCGGAGTTTAGATGGATTCCATTCCATACCTAGATGTTCCATATAACGGATTTCAGAATTTTCTTATATTATTATTATTATTATGACGTATGTTTGATTGTGACTGTGCCTTTTTTTTTTTTTTTTTTTTAATTTTTAATGACGCATGTTTGATTGTGACGTCTCCTTACACACGTATTCAAGATAAACTGGGAGTACGTTTATATGCTTTGCATCTTGTTATATGAAAGAAACGTAAGTAAAAAAAGAAAAGAAAAAAACCTGTTTTCCTGTAAAATTAACTTTTCATGTGATTCTAGCTTCATTCTCTTTTGGTGGGCATGTCTGTTTTCAGTACGGGGTAATACCAGTTTTCGTCAGTGAAATGAATAATTAAAAACTTTCTTTTTTTTGGGGGGGGGGGGGGGGGGGGGGGGGGGGGGGGGGGGGGGGGGGGGGGGGGGGGGGGGGGGGGGGGGGGGGACTACCGTTTCCGCCTAAAAAAAAATAGTGAAAACAGGATCTATCATTTATTTCAAGCGAACACGCTACCATACTTCTGTTTGCCTTCTTACTCCCTCCTGTACTTTTTCCTTTGATGTCGTCGTCTTTTATCATCGACCTCAACATCAAACTCATGACCAACATCACCCATCAATCATCATCACATGCCACTTTCATCATTTCCACTGTTGATACAACATGACAGAAGCGCTAGAGTTATGTGAACTTCAAAGAAATACTTGAAAAAGACACCTTTTTGTTGCTGATGTATTTCAGAACAAAAACATGTAACAAAAAAATCGCTGTTGCTGTTATGTGTTAAAACTGTCAGCATCAGAACCACGGGAAACATGAAGCGAAACAAAACGTAAAGAAAAAAAGAAAAAGAAAAAAAAAAATCCACCAACTGAACACATATGGTACTGGTATTACATGATTAAAAAAAATATATAAAGAGCAGAACGGTACACCATATTAATTGTCAACATTTGCATAGATTTCCTGTATACGTGTATACGTTCTTGTGTTCCCACATGAGTGCACCCCCCCCCCCCCCCCCTCCATGCCACACACACACACACACACACACACACACACACACACACACACACACACATGCATATGTATATTCTTGTCACATTTTACACAGCCCTAAACTGTACTGTCAAAATCAAAGCAGACGGGTAATGTTGTGTGCAGCCCATCCCACCGCACAGCATCATGTCAAGGCTGTCGTGGCTGAAATCATCTCTCAAAAACGACATTTCATGTCCAGCTACACCAACAGGAGTGTGGAAGATTTCTAACACATTTTCACAACTGATCAACATATCGGTAACACCATAAACATTAACATAAAGAAAAGGAAAGAGAGAATGAATGAGCGAGGAAAAAAAAAAAAAAGAAACAGCTTCTAGTAAACTGAATATATTTTACAACATTGCAACTTGCATTCTTCTTCGTCTGCATTATAATAAAAAAAATCGCGCTCTTCTGCCCTTCTCCATCCCCCCCCCCCCCTTCCTATCCACACACACACACACACACACACACACACACACACACACACACATACACGCACGCCTCGTCTATGTGTGCACATAGAAGCCGGAGATGGTGGTAGTGCAACATTATGACGATTTTTTTTTTTTTTTTTTTTTAAGCGTGAAATTGGGAAATGGAGGGGGGTGCGGGCTGTAGAGGACGGAGGCGGGGTGAAGCATGTGTGGGTGGGGTGGAGGAGGATGGAAGGGAGGGTGGGGTGAAGACGACCGGGAAGTGTTGGGATTGATTAATGGTGGAAAGCTGAGACCTGTCAACATTTTCATATTGACATTTTCATCTTATTTTTGTTTTCGTTTCATGCATTTTATTTTTTTTGTTATTGTTGTTCGCTTTTTTTTTTTTTTTTTTTTTTTTTTTTTCTTAAAGATTCTCATCCACGCTCTTTCAAGCATTTTTGCACGGTGTTCCTTTTTTCTTCGTTAAAAAAGATACATGAGCAAAATAAATCATTTGCAGGTCATCCTTAAAAATCAAAATTATACACGCATTAGCCTCAGATAACTCGATAATGCCACCCCCTCCCTTCCTCGCCCCCCTCCCCTCCCCCTCTACCCCCTCCCCTCCATCCCGTCTTTCTGTCTACCCATCACGCACGTGTGTGTGCGCGCGCGCGAAGACACACACACACACACACACACACACACACACACACACACACCACACACACACACACACACACACAGTGGTTTATAGATTTCACCTTCAGTTCTTTACTGAAGTGCGATACTGACATGAAGACGTGGAATGGATTTTAGTAAAGGGATTAAGCTATAAAGGGATTATGCTAAAGAGATTAAGCTGTAAAGGGATCAGACTAAAGGGATTAAGCTATAAAGGGATTAGACTAAAGGGGATCACATACGTCTGTCTGCAGTCAATTTGCACAAAATGGAGCAGTTTGAAAAGGTGCGTTGTCACACACACACACACACACACACACACACACACACACACACACACACACACACACACACACACACCACGCGCGCACACACACACACACACACACACACACACACACACACACACACACACACACACCACCACGCATACACACACACACACACACACACACACACACACACACACACACACACACACACACACACCACGCATACACACACACACACACACACACACACACACACACCACGCATACACATACCACACACACACACACACACACACACACACACACACACATACACACACACACGCACGCGCGCGCGCGCACGCACACACGCACCATTAACAACTGTCACCTGACTGGACAAACTAGAGATCAAGGATGATGCCGTGATGCCAGCTTTTGAAATGATAAAAAAAATGATCAGACCTTGGATCATTCTAGACTGTTTGAATTCAGCATCGAGAATTATTAAAAAAAAAAAATGATCAGACTTCGATCATTTTAGGCTATTTGAATTCAGCATTTAGAAATGATAAAAAATGATCAGACCTTGGATCATTCTAGGCTGTTTGAATTCAGCATTGAGAAATGATAAAAAAAAAAAAAAAAAATCAGACTTCGATCATTTTAGGCTATTTGAATTCAGCATTGAGAAATGATAAAAAATGATCAGACCTTTGATCGTTTTAGCTGTTTGAATTCAACATTGAGAGAACGAGAGGAAGCCCTCTGCAACGGTCAGTATATGTATTGTTTTAGGTAAATTGTCGCGCGGACTGAACTCAAAATAAGGCCAGTATGTATTGTTTCAGATTAATTGTCGCCGAACTGAACTCAAAATAAGGCCCTATGTATTGTTTTAGGTAAATTGTCGCCGGACTTAACTCAAAATACGGCCAGTATGTATTGTTTAAGATTGTCGCCGGACTGAACTAAAAAAATACGGCCAGTATGTATTGTTTCAGATAAATTGTCGCCGGACTGAACTCAAAATACAGCCAGTGTGTATTGTTTAAGATTAATTGTCGCCGGACTGAACTCAAAATACGGCCAGTATGTATTGTTTCAGATTATTTGTCACTGGAATGAACTCAAAATACTATTAAGATATTTTTGCAAATTTAATCAATTCTCAGAAATTGTTGCTAAACTGACTTTTGAATACACCGTGATCCATTTGCAGCCATTGAGTTTGTGATTAATTCTCAGAAATTATGCTGAACAATTACGTGGTGGGGGGAAACAAGTGCAGGCTTACAATTCTACAATTCTTCCGTCATTAAAGTAATGACTTGATAAAGATTAGAATCTTAAAACAAAAAATCTTAGAAAGAGTCACTTGACTGCTTTTTATCCACTGAAATACATCAGCGATCTCCGGAAGTTGTGGTCAATGGGAACTTTGCATTTGACCACAATCAGCACCTGATCCTGACCATAACTGGACATCGGTCACCTGAGCTAAAGACACCAGTACCTGTAGCCCAGAATACAGAGAGAGAATTCGAACAATATGGATGTAGATGGGCCGCGAGGAAGACACCTTTACACTAATGACAGTAAAAAGTACCTTTAGACTGGAAGACTTAAAGATCATGAGGTCATTAGAGCGGTACCCGGAGAGCGCAGACTCCCACAATATGGAAGAGATCATGGATATCCCCCCCCCCCCCCCCCCCCCCCGGTCCGTATTTGAATTCACTCTTGGACCACCTCCTGTTTCACCTTATGTTGTTAAGATCGATTCAACAGTTTACGGCGAAACTAAGTTTTGCTGACCAGCGAACCAGCCAACGAGCTGACGCAGTTGAAAACCACCCCTCTCTCGCTGAGGCAATAAACGAAGAAGATAATATTTTTGCTTCCATGAGGAAATGGTCATTTGCGCAGGACTTCTTCACAAAAAAAAGGGAGGCTGGGTGGGTGGGGTGGGGGTTGTGGGTTGTGGCGCCGACTCTACAGCATACCTCCACAGAATAGACACACAATACCATCATCCCAATTTGACGAATATATAATCTGCGTCATTTCGGGTTTGTGGACATGCTGGGAACTTCCTTTCGTTTTTTTTCATTTTTCTTTCTTTTTTTTTTTTTTTTTTTTTTCATTTAAAGGGAAATGTCTTTGGTTTTTGCGTGTGTCTCTTGTCTGCATATGTGGTTGATAAATTGGTTTCACAAGAATTACTTCAGCATTATGTGCAGGTAACTGTTTAAATATGGGAGCAATGAATTATCTTTTCATTTTATTTTTATTATTTTTTTTTTACTTCTCTATATGACCTTTTCAAACTTTTGAATTCAACAGCGATCACAAACGACGTTGCACACAGAACTGACATGAACGCTGGGCGAAGCCCGTTTGCATCTGCGGTATAACTTGGATTTAACTAGGAGACAGCGGATGGCACTCTTGTACCTCCGATCTGTGGCCATGTAGATATAGGGGTTGACGAGAGAATGCATGTAACAGAAGACAGCTAAGTAGTCCTCAAACACCAATGGTTCTATGCAAACACAGACCAGATTCACCATACATCCTATCCAATAAGGAGCAAACATGATAATATAGGCAAACACCACCAGGGTCACAGTTCCAAAAGCTCTAACTGTGCTGGACGTGGTCCTTGGTGTGCGTTTAGTGGGAGGGGGGGGGTCACTGCTGCCTTTGTTCAGTCTGGAACTGTGTTTGCAGTGTGCATGGGTGACAGCTGCTTTCCATGGCGATGACCGTTTCTCTCCAGATCATTAGATGATACCGCGGCGATATTCATGTTAACCTCTTTCTTATCAACGACCAAGCTCTGTTTTGTGGACGACCGACCACAATGGTGTGCTGACGAATCGGGTTCTCCGACAGGTGTGGATGAAGAGGTGTGTACGATGTCCACGCACACTGACAGATCAAGACTGGTTGTAGCAGCATCGGATATGCGATGGACATCCTGGATTTTCATGATATGCCTCCGGGCAACCCAGAGAATCTGGGAACTTGTGAAAGAGCAGTATCACCAGAGGAATGAAAAAGACCAAAATGAAGGAAGTAATGGCAAACCCCTGCGTTAAGACAAAATTGCAAGCGTCCAAAGGAAAATCATATTTGGACCGTTTGGTGCTTCTGGCTAGCTCACCAAAGACAGAAGCCGTTGAATACGTCATCCAGACTGACCACACGGCTGAGATACTGGCCAGTGTCATTTTGGGGGGCCTACGTAAGAATAATAAAAGAATGGTTTGGTGATGAAGAGGTATTTATCCATGGACAACAGCACACAGTGCTGTACGCTGCTACCGTGCTAAAGCCCAGATCCAGAGATATCTGAACGTCACACAGAAGCTGACTGAAAGGCCAGGCGCCGTAGAACTCCCACACAATGTTGAGAGGGACGACGGTAGAGGAGTTGAGCAGATCCAGCACAGCCAGGTTGAGCACCAGCCAGTAGTAGTGTGTGTCTCCGCAGACTTGGGCTGCACAGGATGATGTAGATGGAGAAGCCGTTGCCTAGGAGCATGAAGACGTTGCTGGTGCTCAAGACGGAGAGGATCACCGCTTTCTGCGGCGTCATGATCGTGTCCGTGGGATCTCGGAACACCAGGGAGTCCATGTTGCCACTGATAGTGTTGCCTTGTATGTCCATGGAACTGTTGCTTGGCATTATATTGTTTTGTTTTTTTTTATTCCTTTTTCTAGCTCAGCAGCAAATTCACAGAATCTGCAAACCTGCAATGACAAAAATACTCACTGTTTAAAGAAGCAGTTGTAATATACACGTGCAAGACGTGAATAAGACAATACAAAATAGAAGGTATCTCCTGGAAATTTTTCCATGTCTATGCTACAACTAATATGAATATGAAAGTTACATTCTGAAATGAAGGGGTTATATGTCGTCCTAAAAACATTTTAGATATAAACTTCTAACGGAGAAATAAAGTCCTCTTCTGCAAATAGCTGAAGTTCTACCGAAGCAAGACCAACGTGTCCTTAAAGGCGTCTTGCCGATAAGAGGTGAAATTTCTTCTTTTTTAGTGTTTTTAGAAGGTGTATTTCAAAGGGTTTTGTGAATGACCTTTTTTTTAATTTTTTAATACGACTTGTGAGTTGGCTTCAACGCGTTGATACCCCTATGGCCCTTTGCGGTCGACTGGGCGATAAGCAACTTTACCTTACCTTATCTTTCGGGAAGAAAATTACAATCCAGCCAGCGAAGGAATAAACCTGACAAGAAAAGGAGGAGAAAATACCAGGAATAAAAAAAAGTACAAAAAGTATATAGTTAATGCAAAAGAAAGTCTATGACCTTATGCCTCGGGGCCCGAAATGGAACGAATAATCGATACAAAAGAAAATCTATGAACTTACGCCTAAGAACCAAACGGGAACGAAGTGAATACAGGACAAGATGTGCCAACAGTCTGAGTGGTCAGAGCTATTGTTCAAAAAGAGTTGCCTGCTCACATTCGCACTGTCAGCAATTAAGAATAATAATGTTTGCTTAGATCACCTAAGACATACACCCCCACCCCCATCTCCACACTTATCCTTCGTGAAATCACAGTAATTTTGACAAAAATGTCAATGGTAAAAAGCAGACAGTTCAACTTGTTCGTAGCCAGCCAGCGGCAGAAACCATGACACAGCAAACGACGAAAAGAAGCAAACAAAATACCTAGCAACTGTCATACGAATATGCTCCTCAGGGCGAGTCTTTAAGGAAAAAGGGGGATGGGAGGAAGGTGGAGGGAGGGGAAGCGGCAGGATGGGAAATAGGGCAGGAGGGAAGGGTGGTGGCAGTGGAAGGTGAGCACTAAGACTAGAATTACAAACTAGTGTATAGAAATGTTGATAACCTTGCGTCAAGCCAAAACCTACATGAGGACCACACTTATTGCCATCACTTCAGCGAGGGCCATACAGCTATATATGATACAGTGGACTCATCGTTATGTACACAACACATGCTGCCAACACTTGCTGCCTCCATTGAAAAGACAGTCATATAGGCTACACCTGTTACAGTGGAGAAACCAATCAGAACACAACACTTGTTGCCATGACTTCAAAGATAGCATTACATGCTACATGTAATACAGAGAGAGAGGCGACTTTTTCAGACACATGTTACCATCATTTAAGAGACAACCATGCAGGTTACGTAAATTACAATGGACTGACCAACACAGACCCAACACTTGTCATCGCATTCAAGGACAGCCATGTTTAGGTTACATGTAGTAGACAGAGTGGAATGACGCTTCTACTTGGGAATCACTATGAGGTGTCGTTGTCGATGAGTTGGACACTTCATTCGAAAGGACCGGGATAACGTTACCCAGACCGCTCTTTACAAAAGGAAAACACAAGGGAGGAAGATCCAGGAACAACTGAGATGAACACATAAGAACTGAAGGTCCTGAAACTCACCGGAACACTGTACATAAGAACTGAAGGTCCTGAAACTCACCGGAACACTGTACATAAGAACTGAAGGTCCTGAAACTCACCGGAACACTGTACATAAGAACTGAAGGTCCTGAAACTCACCGGAACACTGTACATAAGAACTGAAGGTCCTGAGACTTACCGGAACACTGTACATAAGAAAGCTGTGAACACACCAGGACACTGTACATAAGAAAGCTCCGAACACACCGGCGTGGTGGACCTTTGTTTTGCCCCAAAGGCACAACGGGAACTAGGTAAGTTGATCTTTGTTTTGCCCCACATGCTAAAGGCACAACGTGCACTACGTAAGTTGATCTTTGTTTTGTGCCATATGCTATAGGCACAACGGGCACTATGTAAGTTGATCTTTGTTTTGCCCCACATGCTAAAGACACAACGGGCACTACGTAAGCTGAGCACTAAAAAGGATCCTGTGGTTCGATTTACAAATGGACAACAGATGACAGTTTCGATGGTGACCTGGTACTACTCTTTTCAAGCAGACGGTATTCCAAGATTCCATCTGCACACAGGTAAACCACGCCAGACTATTCAGGGCAAAGGGAATTTAATCAATGGACGAGTTTTGTAGAAAAGTCCATTTTTATGCAATGGCAGATAAACAAAGATAGTCCTTGCGCATGTGGACAGAAAGAAAACCCTGGGAGGAAGGGGGAAAAAAAAGGGGTAGGGGTTGGGGGGGGGGGGGGGGTGGGGGGGAGGAGAGGAATTGGGTGGCTAAAATCGACCGACTGATTCTGAGGTGCACCTTCTTTGGAAGTCTTGCCTCAATCTCCCTCCCCCCCCCCCCCCCCCCCCCAAAAAAAAAAAAAAAAAAAAAAAAAAAGATAATAAACAAAAATTAAAAAAAACCTGGACAATCAATTGTGACAGGATCTTCCTCAAAAGAATACAACAGGTTAAAACGAACAAAATAACAAAACCACTACGTCCCAAGGAGAGAACTGTCGCCGTATCTCTCAGCAACACAATAAACCTAGAGGGCAGATGTTGAATCACTGAGGAAAACCAGAAAAAAAAATGTTGTTTACGTACTCATAGTAAAAATCAGAAAGGTACTCAGACAGCGAGACCTCCACCGAGTTAACACAGGTCGGGGATCTGCCCTTGGATAAGACTTTGTGCCAAAGGGTAAAAAAGAAAAAGAGAAGGAAAAAAAAAGCGGGTCATGTTTATTGTAATATGGGAGAAAAAAAGGAGGGTTCGGAAGGTCTTTTCATCACTTTTGTATTTTCAAAAACTTACATGATCTAGTCAGTTAAAGAGTGGAAACAATACTTTCCGCCAGAAATATTTTCCAGGTTTGTTTGTTCGTTTCGGATGAGATGTCAGCGTTTGCGTCAACAGGAAGGTGCGATTAGTATTTACGAAATACACTACTTCATAGGTAGTTACCGACTGGTAAACAGTGACTTCGCAGTGTCCAGTCCATATTTCAAGCTACAATTTGTAATGGTCCAAGCGAATCATAGACTTGTCCTCTGATCTAATAAGCAACCCGAAACAAAATGTGATGGATTCATCTTTGATCTCTAACGTATTTTCGCCACAATTTTTTCCTCCCATTATTGCCAATGCCACACACACACACGCACACGCGCGCGCGCGCGCGCGCGCGCGCACACACACACACACACACACACACACACACACACACACACGCACGCACGCACGCATGCGCTTGCTTGCTTGCTCATCTGTTACATGCGACAAAACCTCTTCACATTATATTTGGCCTCGTTTTTTTCCCCCCCCCTTGAATTTGATCGCACACACTCTGATCCTTGCTTGTGATAGTCAAGAAAACAGCTTCCTTTCATGTTTATTATGTGTTACAGGATGTCGGGTTATGTGAATAATTTGTGTGCGCGCGCGCGCGCGCGCGCGCGCGTGTGTGTGTGTGTGTGTGTGTGTGTGTTCATTTTATGTCCACAGACTTGTCAAAATGGATTTTGTGTTTTTTTAAGGAAGAAAAGTATCTCTTCGTTGTGGTGTTTTAGCCGGGTTGGATGGTTGTTCATGTTTATATTATCTATACACTCTTGTTCTTTGGACTGTTTAATGGTGAAGTGTTTTCTGAACGATTCATGTTTAGCATGACATATTCCATTGCCTGAGAAATAATCGTTTTGTTTGTTTGTTTCTTGCTTGCTTGTTTGTTGATTGGTTAGTTGGTTTCTTTCAGTCTCAGAACACACATTTCGAAAAAGAAATTATCAGAATGGGGCTGCAAGGGCTACTTCTCAAGTTACACATTAAATGCTGGAAACGTTGGATCAATGTTCAATAATAATCTGTAATTCTAAGTAAAAAAAATCATCAATGACACTTTGGGAGAATTTTCACCATGTTGCTAATTGAAATACAGAACGGTAACTTCTAGTTTGTAGGAAATATGGACCAATAACACAGAACACATTGTAACCGCAGGGGATTTTAACATGGCTCTTTACCTTGTCAGAAAATTATCCATTAGTTTAAAATCATGCGCAGTGTGGTCTCAAAACTTAGTGGAGGTAGTGTAATGTATTTGGACTAGTCCACACGCAGTGACACCTTCTTGATGAAACTGAAACTGAAACTGTCAGAAATTAGCAATTTTATAAGTACATCAATAATCATGAGGCAAAGACGAATGTTGAGAATAGTATTAAAAAATTGGATCAAAGTAGTATTTGGAAGAACGTAAATCCAGAATATCCCTGTTATACTCGGAGACAAACCCATCCTATATACTTGAAGACAAACCCATTCTTTTAAGCAGGTTAGACTTGATTTTGTGTTGAATCATACAAATATTTAGGAACTTTTATAGATAATAAGCTGAATTTTAAATCCCATGTTGAGTATGTCCACAAAAAATGTCAAACCAGATTATATTGTCTTCGCAAGCTGCGATCATTTCATGTGAATACTGACATTCTTCGGACATTTTATTCATGCTTCTTGGAATCTGTTCTAACTTTCTCATTTATGTGTTGGTATGGTGGGGTTGACTGTGAAGAGCAGAAATGTGCTTGAGAAAGTGGTGAAACGTGGGAGGAAAAAATCGTTGGTGAGAGACAAAAAAGTCTGAGTGAGCTATATAGGTGCCGTGTTAGTTGTAAAGCGAAGAAGATTACGTGTGACCAGACCCACGTCCTTGCAAATCAGTATGACCTTCTTCAGTCAGGACGAAGATATCGATCGGTTAATGCAGAAGTGTCAGATTTAAACAAAGTTTTATTCCCCTGTCCATTGATTTCTTGAACCGAGAAGATGTTTAATTGAAATCCAAATTCCTCTATATGAATGTATGTCATATGTGAGAAAATGGGTAATGTGGCTAAATTATTGTTTATTTGCTGTGAATGTGTGTGACCACAAATTAATTTCTCAAATTGATTTTCCGAGACTTTTTTTTTTTTTAATAAAGGTAAGATCTGAAGCGATCTCGTATGTTACAATGGGGAAAAAAACTTTGAAAGAAAAAACTCAGTTTGAGCAAGATATTAAACAGACTTGAAAAAAAAAAAAAAAAAAACACGTTAAATATGTAAAAACAAAACAAAACAAAAAAAAAAGGATAAAATAATAAAATAAAAAGGTTTAAAAGTCTCAAGGGAAAGAATACGAGGAGCTGTATTAACACAAAAATTCAGATGGGTAACTGAAGGAGGAAAAAGTCCGTGGTTATTTTTGCACTCTAGATACGTAACAAAGTGACATACAGTAAGGAAACACATGGGTAAAATGATTGATCAACGTGATCATGTTCTTACAAACCAGGATATCCTTCAAGAGGTACAAATGTTTCATTAAATCACTATACACAGAAGTAGGGGCATTGAAGGATTGATAAATGACACCCCATGTACAAATGTAGCAGAAGCAAAGGATTTCGTTGGAGAAATTGCATCAGTAGATGTTACGTGCGTTTTAAAAATACATGCAAAACAACACAAGTCCGGGAACTGATGAATTTAGTGTACATAAAAAATGGGGGGAAAGGTGTTTTTGGAATCAGCGCACTGAACACGGGTTTTAGAAAGACAGATTTGCCATGCGTACAAAGAAAATTGTCTGCATACCAAAAGATGACAAGCCCAGACAATTTGTCAAACATTGGAGAGCCATTTCTCTCACAAATGTAGTTTTCCTTGGATCTTCTTGCATAGCAAACCGAATCAACACAGCATGCATTGCTAAATATTATCAACGAAAATCAAACAGGATTTGTGAGAAACATATCCATTAGTGATGATTTAACACTATTCATAAGACTGTTTCTCATTTAGACAGACAAAGATAACGTACCAAGATTACTACGATCAGTGAAGTGGGATTTCACGTTCAAGTTAAAAGCGTTAAAAAGGGTTAAAACCTTTGGTTTTCAAGAAGAGATGTGCAGATCAACAAACTCTCTATATAAAATATTAATATTTGTGTCATTGTGGACAGCCAAGCCTCAAAGTGGTTTGAAATTAAAAGATTTTGCAGGCAAGGACTTCTCGTCTCTCCTTACTTGTTTGTGCTGGGTAGAAATTCTAGCCATTACGGTGTTAGGGAAATTAAGATATTCAGAAATTAGAATGAATGACAAATAAATACTAAGTTTATGAATTTGTCGCTTTGTTTAAAGCATAAGAAATTGTTTTCAGTCTACAAAGACTCAGACCATTCTATGACACGTTAATGGAAAATAACTTAATTCTAACAAGCTTTGTGTTAAAAAATGGGACCCATCCCCCCTCCCCCTTCCCCCTCTCTCCCAAATGTCAGTACAAGATGTCAAGGCGTCTGTTTTTCTGTATGCACGCAAGAATGCACAGTTGTTTTAAACTATAGCACAAACTTTGTTGCAAAAGAAAGATGCAACTTCTGCGGTTTACATTAAGATAGTATGGACCACAGGTTTGGGAAATATATTCGTGTACAGCGTTTTGGAACACTGAGAACATACAATTAACGGATTTTTTTTTTTTTTTTTGCTTTACTAGGCTTTGATGCGACAAATATTTCTGACAATACTTTTTATTTCATACTACTAGCAAAACATTACTTACTTGTATACACACAAATCGAAGGAAGTCGTCCACAAATAAAAGTTTGAAAGAACTACTTCCGATATAAAATTCAACAACATTTGACCCTCACAGACATTTTTCCTCAACTGGCTGGCAAACAGACCACTGTGACCTCCTCCTTGCTTGTTTAGGACTCTTCCTGTGGGTCGGTTCCTTTTCTTTTTTTTTTCCAAAATATATATGTAACATACCACACTTCGCTTAATTCTCTTATATAATACTGTTGTGCAAAAGACATATAATGGAGTACGAAGCTAGGAGGGAAAAAAAACATAAAAAAAACAGAGTTAAGGACATGAAGGAGAACGAACATAGGATAAAAAAAAAAAAAAAAATTTACGGACATTCTACCTAAGCATCAGGCAGCATGTCTGCCGCTGCCATTCTTTCCGTGGATTTCTTTTCCCAGCTCAGTCTTTTGTGCGCTTGTGTGTCTATTGGAGTGTCTGTCTGTTTGTCATTCACTGAAGTCTTCGTCATTTGTTATTCCATTAGGCCTAATTCAATAGACAATGTGTGAACTGAGTTGTATGAAGCCTAAACACGTCTTTTTGTGTGCTGTCTAGTACTTGTGTTCCATTGCACGTGTATGTATGTAATATATTCAGTTAAATTTCAGTGTATGTACTTGGACATATATCCTATGTATGTGTTTTGCCTCCCAGGTGTGAAGGCCTACATGGGCGTGCTGCAGTCATGCAATCAAGTGTTTTATTCCATTCTGTCCAAAACATTTCCGGAGGTTTTTTTTTTCATTATTATTGTTTTTTTTCTGTTATTTTATTTTTCAGCTACGCACATCTTCTTTTACCTTATTTCTAACCTTACTTCTTGGGGTGAGTGATCTGTTAGTCTTAATAATTGTGTCTTTTCCAGCCAATATTTCTAAGCATGCGTTTAAGGATCGATTTGAAAGATATGCATTTAAAGCATTCACCGATATAAGGATTAAATTTAAAAAAACAAACAAACCCTAATCGTGCCTCTCGACCCCGCATGGGAGATGAAATTGGATTAACTTGGCATACCTATCCAACCTTTTGGTAAAAAAAACTTTTCTTGCCTGTTATATTTTCTTTAACTTAAAAAACAATGCAGAGAAAAATAATTTGTCCTCCCACCCCTCTAGATTAATTGAACGACTTATTTTATTCGCTTATATTGAATAATTTTGTTTTAATGTAAACCATTATTTTTTTTAAAGAAATAAACAACAAAAAAAAGCAAACAAACAAACAAAACAAAAACAACCTTCCATCCATTTTTTCTGCTGCTTAATTCGTTTGTAACCCTTTTCACCTTCTTCCTTTTTTGTTTTGTTTGTTTTTTCTTTCCTTTCGTTTTTATGTTGTTTTTTTCCCCAATAGTTTCCACAGATTTGAGAGAGAGAGAGAGAGAGAGAGAGAGAGAGAGAGAGAGAGAGAGAGAGAGAGAGATTTGTGTCAGCAGTTTGAGAAATTAGCAATTAAAAACATGAGAGAGAGAGAGAGAGAGAGAGAGAGAGAGAGAGAGAGAGAGAGAGAGAGAGAGAGAGAGAGAGAGATTTGTATTCGCAGTTCGTTTGAGAAATAAGCACTTAAAAAACATAATTTTAGAAAATTGCCATGGGTGAGAGAACGAAACTTTCAGCTGCATTTTATCATTTGCACCTACGAAGTTAAATAAACATTTCTTTGAACGTGGAATTTCAGAACTCACAGGACGAAGGCAGGTGACCAGAAGACTGCATTAAGTAAACGCCGGTCTCTTGAGTGTACTGGTCAAGCCAAACTGGTCACAGGTCATTCTGATCTCACGGACACAAGGCGTTGTGCTATTCAGCCTATTTCACTCCGACTCTCCTTCCGTGGCTCAGTTTCACGTGAATTACACAACTCCATTCGTCCTGAACCGACCCTGAGCTGCCACATCGACTGTTGCAAAGAGTGGACCGTTATCAATGATTCATACACCAAACGTTACATAGGTGTGTGGTCAGGTGATCTGACAGCGCAATGGCCAGATTCACATTTATTCGTTTTATTGCCAAGACGTTATCATCCCAATTTGGCCAAGTCGTGACGGCGGGAACCAAACATGTTCATTTTACACAGGAATCTTCGGCCTTATCCCAATAAACGACTGTGTATGCGACTGACAACGGAAACAAATTGTTCAAGTGTGCATTTTAACTAACAGATATGTGTACAGAATTTTGATGACCAGTTTCAAACTCCTTCATCATCCATGCAATGCACATCAAGTTGGCGAAGATGGAGTACGTGCTTCGCATTGATGTATTCAACTGTATGGCCTGGTCCACTTTCTCTCTTCTTCTCTGCCCTTTTTTTCTCGCCTTTTTTTCCTATTGTTTGCTGCAGCATGGTCACAAGTCAAACGCGTAAACCATGTCATAACAATTTCTCGACTTCTAAACTATGTCATAACAATTTCTCAACTTTTAAACATGTCATAACAATTTCTCGACTTTTAAACCATGTCATTACAATTTCTCGACTTTCAAACCATTTTATAACAATTTCTTGACTTTTAAACCATGTCATAACAATTTCTTGACTTTTAAACCATGTCATAACAATTTTTCGACTTTTCCTCCTAATTGCCAAAGGGATGGACTATTTTCCAAGACAAAATTGGACTCAAAAACTATCGAGTGAATGAATGCGCAAAAAAAGTTAACATTAGCAGATTGAAGTTCAATAGAAACATAAAATAATTGATATTCTCTGTCTCTCATTTGGTCCACCATTATGTATTTTAGCATGAGTTCCCCCCTCCCCCAATTATTCCTGATACTATGTGTGGGTAAACGTCACAGTCAAAGAGTAACACATAGGCCCACATCATAGGAGGGTGTATGGCCTAAACTGCATGATAATAAGAAGTGGATAAATTAAAAGATGTAATACAAGTGAATGCTTCACAGGACTTTTTAAGGGCTCAGCCATGATAGAAGACTCATAGAGGAATGTGGCACAAGTCATAGGCACATGATTAATACCATGTAATCTGGGAAGTAAAGAATCTTATTCGTCAACCAGTTTTACAAAGTGAGTTAGTTGCGACACGAAATTAAAGAGCCTATTGGTTTTTTGTTGATGAATGAACTAGATATACCTGTTGTTCTACATTAACATTTCCGAAAAGTCCGAAAGAAACGAAGGGAACATTTGTGGTTAAGAACGGTAGAAACACTCCCTGGGCTGGTTTTGTTTACGACAGAATACTGAACCGCAAGCTCTTGTATGTGAAGTGGACTCACTCAACCCAGTTCCTTCTACCCTATCCACCAAGTTCAGAGATATATATTTAGCTTTTGTTCACATGAACGAGTCTACCGTGTGGGGTTGGTCTTGATGGTTGATGTTCAGTTTTGATGGATTTTTGTTTCTCTGTGGTTCAAGAGCTTAGGCTAGTGAAAAAAAGCTTAATGACAGTTTCATGGTCAAGTAATTGGGAGGAAAAATGTGGGGGGGTGGTGAGGGTTCTACTACACTGTCCAACCGTTGTCACACATTTGAAGCAAGCAATTTGATGGAAGGAATGGGAATGGGGAAAGGGTCGCGCAATATTTAGTTGTCTTCGAGTCTTGAAACAAGTCTTGATCGTCTCTCTCTCTCTCTCTCTCTCTTAGCACCCTCTCACCGATGGGCCTATTTTTCTCATGCTGGAGAATGAAGATGATGGTGATGAAGATGATTGTTGGTGAGAGAGAGAGAGAGAGAGAGAGAGAGAGAGAGAGAGAGAGCGTGTGCGTCTGCAAGTGAGTGCGTGCCTCTGTGTGTGTGTGTGTGTGTGTGTGTGTGTGTGTGTAAACACTTATTTGTAATCAATACTTGCTAGTTCACGAGTCCACATACGTGCAGGCATGCTTAAAAAAAGAAAACGAATCAGGTCTCGTCGTCTGATCCACCGGAAAAATCCGTCGACCACAAGTGTAAAGCTTCATGATATATCCACTCTGTTCTCTCCGAAGAACAATGCACTGGTTTCTTCGAGCTGACATTCAAGTTTGTTGTCGAGACACTTCCAGCCCTCTTACTATTGACTGTGAGAAATTGTTTTATGGCAGGAAAGGATCCTCTTACAAGTAACGGGATTTACGACTTAATAAATGGGTGTGATCAGGACAAGTGTGTGTGTGTGTGTGTGTGTGTGTGTGTATGAGGGAGAGAGAAATGTGGAAAGGGTGGGTGAGGATGGAAGGATGGAGGGACAGCCGGGTAGAGGTGGGTGTACAAGCGACCACGCCAACGTGTAAGCACATAATTTCGTGCACACACGTGATTGTGCGCATGCATTACTTATAGGATCATGTATGCGAGGTACTTTATTGTGATACCGTACACTAATAGCATCAAGGGGATAGGTCCAGCAGGTCAAAGGTGAAAATAGCATTTTAATATTGTGGCTGGTGACTACGTATGGCTGGTGCCATTATTGATCTGCCAGGAAATTTTATGAATTAATGGAAAAAAGATGTGCTCAAAAAACAGAGGCTTCAATTCGTTCATAGCCCAACCGACTCCGAGAAGCCATTTCAGTGCTGTCAACTGGTTAAAGTCCATTCCCTACATGAACGCTAAAAAAAAAAAAAAAAAAATCAGCAGGTCATTGCAATTTTTTCTAAAACGCACAAACTTTCTTTTGAAATCTCTCTTTCATAAACACTTTGATCGGATGAAAAATATTTATCTATTTAGGAACTCAAGTATCAAGTCGAACGTCGCCCACACACAGGATTTCATGAGTCTGCTGTAACGTGTTGCACTTCGTCAAGTCAATCCCTAAAATACTTTTTGTTTAAAAAATAAAACGAAAAAACGCATTAAAAAAAACAAACAAAAAAAACACGTAAACTTTGCCTGCATCCCCCCCCCCCCCCCCCCCCCCTAAAATCCTATAATCTCTTTTTGAAAACTGAACACGTTTGATAGAATATCTCTAAGTAGGATTGTCACGGTAAAGTTCTTATGTCTGACACCATGCAAGTATAAGACCAGGTTCTATAACGAGTACATCACACGCGTTGCACAACGGAGCTTCCAAACCTCTGAAAAGATATCAGTGACTGTGAAGCGTCCTGTGTTTCATTGACATGCAACTTACTTCTAAACGACAACCGGTGGCAAATAGTAAAAAAAAACTCTCGACAGATTTGAAAGTTTGCTCTGTCTTCGTGTTCAAATCCTCTTGCCAAGGTCTTTAACGTGTCGGAGTTTAGAGTTTCAGAACGGTATGAGGAATAGTGAATCTGTTAAACTCTGTGTCATTGTTGGAAGATGATCAGCCATCTCGTTGCCCCAAATGTCCATATGATCGGGACCCAAGCGAAGACTGTGACGGTACTTAGCCATTAGATTTCAGAGTGGTGTACAGTTTTAACAAAATTCAGAAGTTGTGGCTGCTCGAGGTTACGGCCAGCAATGGCGCATATATATATATATATATATATATATATATATATATATATATATATATATATATATATAAAAGGAGTCAGAGAAAATGAGAATGTCTTTATGTTTTGATGTTGAGGTCATTTGAAGTACAAAGACCAACGCTGTGAGCTCAGCAACGTGAATCGAGCTATGGGAATATGTTTAGAACATTTCTGCCGTTGAGCAGTAAGCAGCAGGAGCAGAACCTTCTTTAGATTTGAAATCATCACTTAATATTCTTTGAAATGATGAAAATTCAAACAAGCTCAGCCAAAAATGTCTCATAAGCCAGAGAACTGGTGGACTCTTTACGTTAGAGACAAGTTCAAAGCACATTTTCGGTGCGTCTTTGATGTGTCATACTCAGCAGCTGTCAAGGTTTCTACAGTGTCTGTCAAGATTTTTACAGTTTCTAACCGTTGTCAGCAGCTGTGAAGGTTTCTACAGTGTCTGTCAAGATTTTTTACAGTTTCTGACTGTTGTCAGGCAGTGTCAAGGTTTCTCTACAGTGTCAGCTGTGAAGGTTTCTAAAGAGTCTGTCAAGATTTTTACAGTTTCTGACTGTTGTCAGCAGCTGTGAAGGTTTCTACAGAGTCTGTCAAGATTTTTACAGTTTCTGACTGTTGTCAGCAGCTGTCAAGGTTTCTACAGTGTCTGTCAAGATTTTTACAGTTTCTGACTGTTGTCAGCAGCTGTCAAGGTTTCTACAGTGTCTGTCAAGATTTTTACAGTTTCTGACTGTTGTCAGCAGCTGTGAAGGTTTCTACAGTGTCTGTCAAGATTTTTACAGTTTCTGACTGTTGTCAGCAGCTGTGAAGGTTTCTACGGTGTCTTGTCAAGATTTTTACAGTTTCTGACTGTTGTCAGCAGCTGTGAAGGTTTCTACAGTGTCTTGTCAAGATTTTTACAGTTTCTGACTGTTGTCAGCAGCTGTCAAGGTTTCTACAGTGTCTTGTCAAGATTTTTTTACAGTTTCTGACTGTTGTCAGCAGCTGTCAAGGTTTCTACAGGTCTGTCAAGATTTTTACAGTTTCTGACTGTTGTCAGCAGCTGTGAAGGTTTCTACAGTGTCTTGTCAAGATTTTTACAGTTTCTGACTGTTGTCAGCAGCTGTGAAGGTTTCTACAGTGTCCGTCAAGATTTTTACAGTTTCTGACTGTTGTCAGCAGCTGTGAAGGTTTCTACAGTGTCCGTCAAGATTTTTACAGTTTCTGACTGTTGTCAGCAGCTGTCAAGGTTTCTACAGTGTCTGTCAAGATTTTTACAGTTTCTGACTGTTGTCAGACACACCTGTCCTTCCAGCCAACGAAGTCTGTGCAAAAAATATATAGTCCCGGGAGACCGAGTTAAACCTTCCAGTACAACTGTTCAGCTTGCCCATGATAGAGGCGTTAAAACCGCCACCTTCTAGGCCAGCCGACAGTCCAAACCCTCTCTTGCTTGGGGTTTCTTGAAAATCCCCCCCCCCCCCTTCTCAACCGCTGAGCTCAAATCCCCGATCAAAGGAAAACTGGACATGGTGGGGGATGGCTCACAGGCCTCCATGCTCTCCCCATTGGATCTCAGCCTGCTGACGGGTTGGCCAGTGCGACTGGAGACCCTACCAAAGAGCAGCAGTCACTGATTCAGGTTCATTTTCTGTGCTACACGTTCCACATGAGACGCAGAGGCGACTGAAGTGTCTGTACTTGCTGCCCCAGCAGTATGGATTGAATTAACCCGTTTGTCACCTCAGAACAAACATTAACTTCAGAGCAAACATTAAAACAATTTACAGTTTATTTAGGGGTAGTCTCCAAAGCACGCGCGTTTGTGTGTGTGTGTGTGTGTGTGTGTGTGTGTGTGTGTGTGTGTGTGTGTGTGTGAGAGAGAGAGAGAGAGAGAGAGAGAGAGAGAGAGAGAGAGAGAGAGAGAGTATATTAAAAGAAATGTCACTTGTATTAGCAATTTGAACAAAATTCTATATCAAGTATCTAACCAAAGCTTGAAGTCCATACATCTACCAAATCTATATCAAGTACCTAAACAAAGCTTGAAGTCCATACATCTACCGAATTCTACATCAAGTACCTTAACAAAGCTTGAAGTCCATACATTACCAAATTCTATATTAAGTATCTAACCAAAACTTGAAGTCCATACATCTACCAAATTCTATATCAAGTATCTAACCAAAGCTTGAAGTCCATACATCTAACAAATTTTATATCAAGTATCAAAACAAAGCTTGAACTTGAAGTCCATACACCTACCAAATTCTATAAAACAGGTATCTAAACAAAGCTTGAAGTCCACACATCTACCAAATTCTATAAAACATATCTAAACAACGCTTGAAGTCCATACATCTACCAAATTCTATAAAACAAATATCTAAACAAAGCTTGAAGTCCATACACCTACCAAATTCTATAAAACAAGTATCTAAACAATGCTTGAAGTCCATACATCTACCAAATTTCTATAAAACAAGTATCTAAACAAAGCTTGAAGTCCATACATCTACCAAATTTTATATCAAGTATCAAAACAAAGCTTGAAGTCCATACATCTACCAAATTCTATAAAACAAGCATCTAAACAAAGCTTGAAGTCCATACATCTACCAAATATTATATCAAGTGTCTAAACAAAGCTTGAAGTCCATACATCTAACAAATTCTGTAGCAAGTATCTAAACAAAGCCTGAAGTCCATACATCTACCAAATTCTATTATCAAGTATCTAAACAAAGCTTGAAGTCCATAATCTACCAAATTCTGTAGCAAGTATCTAAACAAAGCCTGAAGTCCATATATCTACCAAATTCTATTATCAAGTATCTAAACAAAGCTTGAAGTCCATACCATCTACCAAATTCTGTAGCAAGTATCTAAACAAAGCCTGAAGTCCATATATCTACCAAATTCTATATCAGGTATCTAACTAAAGCTTGAAGTCCATACATCTACCAAATTCTATATCAAGTATCTAAACAAAGCTTGAAGTCCATAATCTACCAAATTCTATATCAAGTATCTAACAAAGCTTGAAGTCCATACATCTACCAATTCTATATCAAGTACCAAATAAAAAAAGCTTGAAGTCCATACATCTACCGAATTCTACATCAAGTACCTTAACAAAGCTTGAAGTCCATACATTACCAAATTCTATATTAGTATATCTAACAAAAACTGAAGTCCATACATCTACCAAATTCTATATCAAGTATCTAACCAAAGCTTGAAGTCCATACATCTAACAAATTTTATATCAAGTATCAAAACAAAGCTTGAAGTCCATACACCTACCAAATTCTATAAAACAGGTATCTAAACAAAGCTTGAAGTCCATACATCTACCAAATTCTATAAAACATATCTAAACAAAGCTTGAAGTCCATACATCTACCAAATTCTATAAAAAACAAAAACAAAGCTTGATCTAAACAAAGCTTGAAGTCCATACACCTACCAAACATCTACCAAATCTATAAAACAAGTATCTAAACAATGCTTGAAGTCCATACATCTACCAAATTCTATAAAACAAGTATCTAAACAAAGCTTGAAGTCCATACATCTACCAAATTCTATAAAACAAGCATCTAAACAAAGCTTGAAGTCCATACATCTACCAAATATTATATCAAGTATCTAAACAAAGCTTGAAGTCCATACATCTAACAAATTCTGTAGCAAGTATCTAAACAAAGCCTGAAGTCCATATATCTACCAAATTCTATTATCAAGTATCTAAACAAAGCTTGAAGTCCATAATCTACCAAATTCTGTAGCAAGTATCTAACAAAGCCTGAAGTCCATATATCTACCAAATTCTATATCAGGTATCTAACTAAAGCTTGAAGTCCATACATCTACCAAATTCTATATCAAGTATATAAACAAAGCTTGAAGTCCATAATCTACCAAATTCTATATCAAGTATCTAAACAAAGCTTGAAGTCCATACATCTACCAAATTCCACAGCAAATATATAAACAAAGCTTGAAGTCCATACATCTATCGAATTCTACATCAAGTACCTTAACAAAGCTTGAAGTCCATACATTACCAATTCTATATTAAGTATCTAACCAAAACTTGAAGTCCATACATCTACCAAATTCTACATCAAGTACCTAAACAAAGCTTGAAGTCCATACATCTACCAAATTCTATATCAAGTATATCTAACCAAAGCTTGAAGTCCATACATCTACCAAATTCTATATCAAGTATCTAACCAAAGCTTGAAGTCCATACATCTACCAAATTCTATATCAAGTACCTAAACAAAGCTTGAAGTCCATACATCTACCAAATTCTATATCAAGTATCTAACCAAAGCTTGAAGTTAAGAGCTAGGGCCTGTGTGGATGTATGTGCAAACAGCCAAAAAAAACTCTTCCCATGCAGGATCATAAGATGGCCTTTCAGTAAAGGCCTATCCCCCGCCCATTTTATATCACATGTGGCAAGCCAATCGATTTGGCAAAAATCATCTCTTCTTCTCAAATTATGAAGAGAGAGACAGTGAGAGAGAGAGGGGGGCCTTCATGTCAGTAATCAGGAGAGAGAGAGAGAGAGAGAGAGAGAGAGAGAGAGAGAGAGAGAGAGAGAACAGAGAGAGAGAGATTGCATGCACATGTCTAGAAACACTGACAAAACATGCAACAAATGCATTCATGCAGGCATGCACATGTGCGCACGCACGCACAGAAACACACACCCACACACGCAGAGTAGCTTGCAGCATCTACGAAGATCAGCAGATCTTTTCCTCCTGTCAATAGCCACTAACTGAACAGTCTTCACAAAGCTGGTCTCCTGTGTGTTTATTCCATTTTCTTCAACCTCTTTCTTTTCAATGTTCACATCTCAATTTAAAAATGCAGAATCACACAATGTTCATTATATACAGTGACCATTTTAACAATAATACATGTTATCACAAATGACAAATGTTACAACACCATATCTATGTAGTGTGTTAGAATAGACCTTTTTTTTTCACACGTGCCAGATTTGTTCATGGCATTTAATATCACCAACCCAGTGATTTACATACTGAAATACATGGCATTTAATATCACCTACCCAGTGATTTACATACCAACATACATGCTGACAGTGCTACACAAACAGTATGGCATCCATAAGAATCATTCCAACCAATCCATAAAGTAGGCTAACCAATCATCTTTGGAGTCCACCTACCTGCATCATTTGTGTCATCTCAAAATATTTAAGACCTGCATAAATTACACACACACACACACAGAGATCTTCCAGCAACAGTCAGGCTTTCGTCAGAGGGGATATGTTATTTACAGCCCAGCCGACCACTAAGAGCCATACCAGAGCTGTCACCTTACTTAAGTCAACTCTAAAAATAGATATAAAATCAACACACACACACACAAAAAAAAAACTCATTAAAACAGATTTTCTAAAAACACACCAGAATTTCATTAAAATCTTTCTTCCATAAAATCTTACATCAGATGAAAAATGTTGGAGAGACAGAGAGAGAGAGAGAGAGAGAGAGAACGTTGAAGAGAGAGAGATAACATTGAAGAGAGAGATAATGTTGCTTATGGCTCAGCAGTCACAAAAAGCCAGATCAGGCTGTCAGTTCATACTCTCAAACACACACACAATTAAAACAGATTTTCAGATAAAAGATGGTGATCTCTTTCAGAAACTGAATAAATCACATCGGGTGGGATATTTCTGAACAAAATTTTCATGGAATCTGCTGCAAAATGTTAAGAGAGAGAGAGAAAGAAAGGGTGTGTGTGCACGCGCTTTTCCTATCAACAAGAAATGTGTGCTCCAATTCGTTTGTTCAAATGTATAACAACAGTGCCATAATTTCTGCTAAAACTGATGAGGTAAGGTAAGGTAAGATAAGGTAACTTTGGTAAGGTAAGGTAAGGTAAGGCAATGTTGCTTATAGCCCAGCTGACCACAAAGGGCCATATCAGGGCTGTCACCATGTTGAAGTCAAAAAAAAAAAAAAAAAAAAAAAACAACAAAAAAAAAACAAAAAAATTTGGTAAAAATCTTTGTTCTGTTAAATCTTATATCAAATGAAAAATATCAATCTTCCTCAGAAACCCAAAGATCACATCAGGTGGGACATCTCTGAAACAAGGTTTTCATGGAATCTACTGTAAGATGTTTATGTCTCACATTGTGCAACTCCCAACACTCTAATACGTTTCACTGTGAGTGGAACATGACATGGAATGCACCACGGAGCTTCTTCAACTTTGAGAAGATAAGAATGGGTGTAAAAGGAGAGGTCTATATTCAAATGGCACAAAACTGTTTCTTCTTTACGGCCGCCCCTGGAACATGGTAAAAATTTCTTTTTGGGTTTGGACAGATTTTAAATAGTTTACACATACAGGCTTCTCTGTTGCACAGAATCAAGGGTCAATGCTGTTTGTGAAGCATGTTGTAAAATAGACTACATATGATTAGTTATTATTTTTCACTGTTTCTGATTTGGTGAATGTCGCTGGTGTTAGTCATGGACAAAAGTATTGGACATGTGAAATTACAAGGTATGGGAAAGTTGCTTTGAGCCCACCAACCGCAAAGGCCTTGTCAGGGCTGTCATCACACTGAAGTCAACTCACAAATCGTGTTTAAAGAAAAAAAAAAAAATCATTCACAAAACCCTTTAAAATTCACTAAGAAAACACACCAGAAATTTTTAACAATCTTTCTTCTGCAAAATTTTAGATCAGATGAAAAATGTCAATCTTCCTCAGAAATTAGAAGATCACATAAGGTGGGACACTTCTGAACAAGGATTTCATGGAGTCTGCCGTCAAATGTTTATGTCTCTTACTGTGCAAGTCCTGACTCTAAAAGCATATGTTTCACTGTGAGTAGTACATGACATGGAATGCACCACAGAGCTTCCTGAAATTAAGAAATGTATGCCAAAACAAGCAAAATCAAAGTGCCATGGCCTTTAGTACATAACTCATTCCTACTCAAACAGGAGACCAAAACTGCCAGAAAATTGGGCTTGTAATTGTGAATAACTCAGGAACTACTTGGCCGATCTGAAAGTGCACAGTATGTTTTACCCCGAACACCAGTGTCTACAATAACTATATGTTTAACATAAGCAAATTGCTTCATAAACATTTTCATGAGGCAATGATACAGTCCAAAGAATATGAAACAGACATGCTAACCACCGAGAAATACAGACTGGCAAGGAAGAATCACACTGTGTGAGTATATGCTTGTGCATGTGTGTAAATACCCTTAAAGGGAGGTGATCTGATCTCATTACAGAATACATGGGGGAAAATTTGAGACACAAAAATGATGGGTACTTAACCTCTGATAAACACAAAGCCATTTCCAAAGAATTTAAAACGGACATGGTTACCACTAAAATGCAGACTTGCAAGGCAGAGTCACAGTATGTGACTTGATGCTTGTGCATGTATGCAAGACCCCTTATATAAGAAAGTGCTCCATAACTACTGAAACGCAAAGAGAAACAAAGACATACAAGATATGTACCTGACTTTTGGGAAACTCATAACTGTTTCCAAAGTATATGAAACAGATATGCTTACCACTGAGAAATACAGACTGGCAAACATGAATCACAAACAATGTATGAGTGCATGCTTGTGCGTGTGTGTATGAGCCCTATAGGGAAAGTGCTCAGTACCTTATTAACAAAAATGTTAAAAAAAAACAACAAACAAACGAAAAAAAGAAAGATACATTAAAATAATGTGTACATTGTCCTCTGATAAACTCAAAGCCATCTCCAAAGGATATGAAACCGAAACACTTGCTACCAAGAAATGCACACTGGCAAGGAAGAATCAGTGTGTGAGTATATGCTTGTGTGTGTATGTAAGACCTCTAATAGGAAAGAGCTCCATAACTAACGAAAAGAAAAATGTTGACACACATGAACGTGTACCTGACCTCTGAGAAACTCACTGCCGTTTCCAAAGAATATGAAAACAGACATGCTTACCACCACTGAGAAATACAGACTGGGCAACATGAATCACATACATTGTGTGAGTATATGTTTGTGCATGTGTGTATGAGCCCCTGTAAGAATGTGCTCCATACCTCAATAAAAACAAGAAAACAAAATGTGCTCCATAAATAAAACAAAACAAGCAAACAAAGGTACACAAGAATTATGTGCACTGTTAGCTTATCTCTGGCAAACTCATAGAAATCTCCAAAGAATATGAAACAGAAATGTTTACCACTGAGAAATACAGACTGGCAAACATGACTCACAAACTTTGTGTGAGTATATGCTTGTGCGTGTGTGTATGAGCCATTTCTGGAATGCCTTACATAACTCTATAAAACAGGAAAAAAACACAAGAGCAAACAAACACACACAACAGTTCTATGTGCCCAATGGTTGACCATTGCTTAATTTACAGAAGTATTCAAAGAACATGAAATAATCGTGTCTACCACTGAAAAACACAAACTGGCTAGCAAGAACCACAATCACTGAGCGAGTGTATGTTTGTGCTTGCATGTACATGTATAAGCCCTTACTGGATAGTGCTCCATGCTCATTAAAACAAACAAAATCACAAAACAAAAATGATACACAAGAATAATGTGTACCTGACCTCTGGTAAACTTACAACTGTCTCAAAAGAATGTGAAACACGCTTACAAACAAAAATAAAGACTGTCCAGCTAGAACCACAAACACTGTGTGTGTAAATAGTAAAGCACTTTGTGTGCGCGCGCGTGTGTGTGTGTGTGCGTGTGCGTGTGTGTGTAGCATTTAGAGGAAAGTGGTCCATTACTTATAAAATAAATTAAGAATAAAAAAAATTGTTTAAAAAGAAAGATATGCAAGAATCATGTCTACTTGACCTCTCAACAGTCTCCAGTGAATATGAAACAAATATGCTAACCACAAGAAATACAGACTGGAAACCAAAAATCACAATACTGTGCGAGTATATGCTGTGTGTGTGTGTGTGTGTGTGTGTGTGTGTGTGTGTGTGTGTGTGTGTGTGTATGCCCTTATAGGAATGTGCTCCATGCCTCAATAAGACAAGAGATTATGTTGCTCATAACCAAGTCGACAGCAAAAGGCCATATCAGGGCTATCATTCCATTGAAGTCAATAAGATAAACATGCTAGCACAGATACACAAGAAATATGTGTATCTGATGGCTGACCTCAGGTAAACTCACAAAGTCTCCAAAGGATATGAAACGGACATGCTTACCACCGAGAATTACAGACTGGCAAGCATGGATCACAAACTTTGTGTGAGTATATGCTTGTGCGTGTGTGTATGAGCCCTATAGGAAAGTGCTCAGTACTTTATTAATAAAAATGTAAAATAAAACAAAAAAACCCTAAACAAACAAAAAAAAAACAAACAAAGGTACACTAGAATAATGAGTACATGTCCTCTGATAAGCTCAAACCCATCTCCAAAGGATATGAAACAGAAATGTTTGTTACCAAGAAATGCACTCTAGCAAGGAAGAATCGGTGTGTGAGTACATGCATGTGTGTATGTAAGACCTCTAATAGCAAAGTGCTCTGTACCTAATGAAAAAAAAAATTTTGACATGTGAACGTGTACCTGACCTCTGCGAAACTCGTTGAGGTTTTAAAGGATATGAAGCAGACGTGTACCACCGAGAATACAGACGGCAAGCATGAATCACAAACATTGCGTGAATATATGCTTGTGCGTGTGTGTATGAGTCCCGAAAGGAATGTGCACCACACCTCAATAAACAAGAAAAACAATCAAACAAAGCTACACAAGAATCAACTGCACCATCAGTTGATCTCTGGCAATCTAATAGAAGTCTCCAAAGAATATGAAACAGATATGCTAACCACTAAGAAATACAGACTGGAAAGCAAAAATCACAACATTGTGCGAGTATATGCTTGTGTGTGCATGAGCCCTTCTAGGAATGTACTCCATGCCTCAATAAGACAGAGATTATGTTGCTCATGACCCAGCCGACAGCAAAAGGCCATATCAGGGCTATCATTCCATTGAAGTCAACAAGAAAAGCAGGCATGCACAGATACACAAGAAATATGTGCATCTGACGGCTGACTTCTGGCAAACTCATAGAAGTCTCCAGAATATGAAACAGAAATGCTTACCACTGAGAAATACAGACTGGCAAACATGACTCACAAACTTTGTGTGAGTATATGCTTGTGTGTGTGTGTATGAGCCATTTTTGGAAATGCCCTACATAGCTCTACAAAACAAGAAAAACAAACGAGCAAACAAAGATACACATGAGTTCTATGTGCCCAATGGTTGACCACTTTTAAACTTACAGATGTCTCCAAAGAACATGAAATAGTCATGCCTACCTCTGAGGAACACAAACTGGCAAGCAAGAATCAGAATCATTTTGTGAGCATGCTTGTGCATGCATGTATAAGCCCTGACTGGATAGTGCTCCATGCTCATTAAAACAAACAAAATCACAAAACCAAAGATACACAAGAATAATGTATACCTGACCTCTGGTAAACTTACAGCTGTCTCAAAAGAATGTGAAACACGCTTACAAACAAAAAATAAAGACTGTCCAGCTAGAATCACAAATGCTGTGTGTGAATAGTAAGCACTCTGTGTGTGTGAGTGTGTGTGTGTGTGTGTGTGTGTGTGTGTGTGTGCGCGCGCACACACGTGTGTGCAAGAGTCCACAGAGGAAAGTGGTCCATTACTCTTTAGAATAAATAAACAAATTTCTTTTGTTTTGTTTAAAAAGAAAGATATGCAAGAATAATGTCTACCTGACCTCTGTTAAACTCTCAACAGTCTCCAATGAATATGAAACAGATATGCTAACCACCAAGAAATACAGACTGGAAAGCAAAAATCACACTGTGCGAGTATTTAAGTGTGTATGTATGAGCCCTTCTAGGAATGTATTCAATGCCTCAATAAGACAAGAGATTATGTTGCTCATGACCCAGCCGACAGCAAAAGCATATCAGGGCTATCATTCCATTGAAGTCAACAAGAAAAACAGGCAAGCACAGACACACAAGAAATATGTGCATCTGACGGCTGACTTCTGGCAAACTCATAGAAGTCTCCAGAATATGAAACAGAAATGCTTACCACTGAGAAATACAGACTGGCAAACATGACTCACAAACTTTGTGTGAGTATATGCTTGTGCGTGTGTGTATGGCCATTTTTGGAATGCCCTACATAGCTCTACAAAACAAGAAAAACAAACGAGCAAACAAAGATACACAAGAGTTCTGTGTGCCCAATGGCTGACCACTGTTTAACTTACAGAAGTCTCCAAAGAACATGAAATAGTCGTGTCTACCACTGACAAACACAAACTGGCAAGCAAGAACCACAATCATTGTGTGAGTATACGCTTGTGCGTGTATGTATAAGCCTTTATAGGATAGTGTGCCGTATCTCATTAAAATAAACAAAAACTAAAAAACAAAAAAAATACACAAGAAGAATGTGTACCTGACCTCTGGTGTGTGTCTGAATGGTTGGTGTGATGCACCATATGTTGGCAAAGGTCTGTGTGCTTGTCACCTCTTGCTTTCAGCCTCCACTGCTGACAAGCGCCACTGCTTTCAGCACTGCGGAAAAGGGGAGCAGCATGCTTCAGTCTTTCCCTGTCAGTATATAGCCTCTCCACCAGCAAGCCCTATGGAGTGCCTCCTTGTGGTGATACATGTCAGCTGGAACGTTACAGACACGGGCCAAACTACATGGGACTCAGAGGAAGTCTGGCTCCCAGACGAGTGGCCTGCAGGCCCACTGGTGTGTGGATACACCCTGGTGCCCATGAACCAGACTCCCAGCTATGGGTCAAATAGCTTCACTGCCTTGTGAATGTCTCAGGAGAGACAAAAGCTTAGTTAAAACAAATAAGAATTTTTTTAAAATCCCAATGAATACAGACTGGCAAGCAAGAATCACAACAATGTATGAGTATGTGCTTTTGCATGTGTGTATGTGCTCCAACAGCACAGTGCTCTGTAATTAATAAAAACAAAACACACAATATCATACTGATCTCTGACTACCAAAGAGCAGTTTCCAAGGAACCTGAAAAAGACCACCACACTTCCCACAAGTTAAATAGACTGGCCAAAAAGAGTCAAAAGCATAATGTCAACACAGGCTTGCAAATGTGTGTAAGTGCTTTTACAGCTAAATGTTTTGTCGTGAATCTCTTGCCAAGCCAATCATTAATTAAGGACATGTAAGGGTTGTAACTGAACCAAATCAAAAGCATGTACTGATTACAATCTCCAAGGTTAAAATCCAAATTCACAGTTAATTCCTGAGCATAAAATGACCAATCTGAAGAACCAGAGAACTGAAGCCTAGGGCTACCATTGAATCACCATACAGATTGACAAGCAGGTACACTGAAGATCCCTGACAGAGACTCCCCAAAGTATGACTCCTTTTTTCTACAGACCTTTTCGCAGGAACAATTTTTTTTTTTTCACTTGGTCTGTATCAGACCTGACACTAAATTAAAAATGCCCCTTTTCTTTAAGATCAACTGCAGACAGATATCAGATTCGTACAAAAGGAATAACTCAAAAGCTGTATTGGTAGTCTGTGCATATGTACATAAGTTCTGTTAGGACAGCCGACTCTAATGTAATTTAAAACAAACAAACAAAAACATGAAACTGTGCAGCGATCCTCCAGAACACAGTAAGCCGTATTCTCTGGGGAAATGAGCAGCTCATGGCAGCCACTGAACCATAGCAGCTTGCATCAATTCACACAGACCCACTGCTTCGCCACTGAACCATAGCAGTTTGCATCAATTCACACAGACCCACTGCTTTGCACACTGAACCATAGCAGCTTGCATCAATTCACACAGACCCACTGCTTTGCCACTGAACCATAGCAGCTTGCATCAATTCACACAGACCCCACTGCTTTGCCACTGAACCATAGCAGCTTGCATCAATTCACACAGACCCACTGCTTTGCCACTGGCTTTGCTTGCAGCTTGCATCAATTCACACAGACCCACTGCTTTGCCACTGGCTTTGCACACTGGGCAGGCCAAGAAAACACACTGGATCCACTCTGCAGCAAGAAGAGCCGTGGCGCTTGTTTTAAAAAGGGGAATGAATGATTGTGTGCATGCTTATGAGCTTTTCACAGCTCAATTCATGTTGTACACAGCCTGGCTCACTGCAAGGAGCCATATCAGGGCTATATTGTTAAAATCAATTGCCTTTACAAATGTTAACTAACACACACACACAAAAACCCATTAAAGCAGATTTTCTAAAACTTGCAAAAACTGCTTTAAAATCTTTGTTCCAAGAAATCTTAAATTTAAAATCTCTCTCTTCTTTAGGAACTTAAAAATCACATCAGGTGGAAGATCTGTCAACAATTTAATTCATACGATTATTGACCAGCCAGCAACTATGGCCATATCTGGACTGTCATCTCATCAAAGTCTATTCCCCACAAAATACGTTAAAAAAAAAATTTTTTTTCATGAAGTCTGCTATGAAGCGTTTGTCACACATCATATGATTCTATGCATATGCATGACCTTTCAACCACTGTATCTCTGCTTCTAGGTGACGTGCACACAAATTGAACTGTCAATATGATCAGTGCTACCTAACTTTTCTAGGTCAAACTATGGCAATGGCCATAACTCAGATATTGATTGGTTCATATTAAGAAGAAACACAAGGAGGCAGACATTAAGAAGAAACAAGAGGAGGCAGACAACTGCTTGCTAGTCAGACAGCTTCTTCAGTAATGGTCACACAAGTGACAGAGTGATGATGGCTGCTAAATATCGTTTCTGAGCACCTGCTCTATACATGCAATGCCACCAAGTTTTGAATTGTGTGAGAGTTGTTTGATCACAACAATGGGAAAACCGAAGAAGGTGAGGTCAGAGAAACTAAAAACTTGACTGTATATGAACATCATGTCTGATATCTGAAAAGGAAAAGACATAAGAAATAATTGTGTCTGCTTTTGTTTGAAAAGTGAGCTGTAGAGGAAGACATGAAATCTGCTGACCTTCTCAGGAATCATCCATGCCATGCCTGAAGACTTGGAGCAAAAAGAAATAAAACATAAGGAATTCTTTTACATCTGCTCCTCAACATGGGTATATATACATGAGATCTGAGACAGTGATGATGAAGAACAAGTCAGGTCAAACCCAGCTGACAACAAAGGCCATGTCAGGGCACCAAGAACAGAACCCAAAACTGTTTTTGACTACAGCAGCAACACAAAAGGAGTGACAATCTCATCAAAACTACAGGTTTCACTCCTACGATTACACAAACTGCAGGTTTTACTCCTACTACGATTAACAAACTGAAATTGTTGAAGTGATTGGCAGTGCAGTGAATCCACCTGGCCAACATGCAATGAGACACTTTGTATAACAAGCACTGCAATGATTAACTATCCAACATGCAATGAGACACTGTATAACAAGCACTGCAATGATTCACTATCCAACATGCAATGAGACACTGTATAACAAGCACTGCAATCATTCACTATCCAACATGCAATGAGACACTGTGTAACAAGCACTGCAATCATTCACTATCCAACATGCAATGAGACACTGTATAACAAGCATTGCAATGATTCACTATCCAACATGCAATGAGACACTGTATAACAAGCACTGCAATGATTCACTATCCAACGTGCAATGAGACACTGTATAACAAGCACTGCAATCATTCACTATCCAACAAGTAATGAGACACTGTATAAAAAGCACTGAGATGATTCACTATCCAACATGCAATGAGACACTGTATAACAAACACTGCATTGATTCACCAGAGTACATCAAAATATATGACATGACTGTGAACTCTGCAAAAAAAAAATTGTAACATCAGATTTAAGTGAGGTGCACAGTATAAACAATTCCAGCAGCTGAGGATGGAGCAGCAAGGAAGTGGACGACTTCATTCAGGAGGCCAGGCTTGCCCTACAAATCAATGGGCACTGATCAAATTAGTGAACCTACAGCAAAAAGCCAAATTTTGCTCCGGCACACAGAAGTACGAAACTGATACAAAATAGCGGCAGTCAAGGGGTTAAGGGAACTTTCACCAGGCAGCCTGGTGAGAATAATAATTTTTGGTCTATGTGTTGTCAAGTTATCAGTGCGCATATGAATTTGAGAGTGCTTGCATAATGAGACCACCAGTTAAAAGAAGACTGGTAGTTTGATGGATACTAAAGTAATGGTTAATGTGTTGTTTTATTTTGGGTGTACTGATTTGTAATTGTTGATGGAAAGAAGACTGGTAATTTGATGGATACAAACGCAATGGTTGATGTGTTGTTTTATTTGGGTGAACTAATTTGTGATTGTTGATGGGTGTAGTGAGATACAGCTCTGGCTTTTTCATGGGAAATTTTGTTAGACAACTGTCCGCATCACTTCAAATAAATTTCACTAGATTTATTGAATCAGTAAGCCTGGGCCTTTATCGGTGGTTGTTAAAAAACAACAACTATAGGTTCTATTGAATCAATAAGCCTGGGTCTTTATTAGTGGTTGTCAAAAAAAAACACAACTATAGGTTCTATCGAATCAGTAAGCCCAGGTCTTTATTAGTGGTTATTAAAAAAACTGTAGCTTCTATTGAATCAGTAAGCTAGAAAATGTTTATTTTGTAATATTTTAAAATTTGGTAACAATGATTTTCCTCGATTTCCAGATTTTTGTCATTTGATGACATTTTTTGTTTAAAGGCTTGCTGGAAAAATCTTTCTGATGTTTATTGTCCCCCCCCCCCCCCCCCCCCCCCCCCCCCCCCCCTTGCAATGAAGGTTCTATTTCAATTCAGATATTTCACATTATCACCACAACATATCAATAAGATGAACAAATGAAATGGCAATTACATCGAAGTCAGTGCCTATTATCAACTATACATAGGACATACACTTCAGCATACCATCAAATATATCTGAAGTGTAAGAAAGACTGCAAAAAGTGTATTTAAAAATGCATCTATGGTTGTTAAAAAAAACTATAGGTTCTATTGAATCAGTAAGCCTAGGTCTTTATTTGTGGTTGTTAAAAAACTATAAGTTCTATTGAATCAATAAGCCTGGGTCTTTATTAGTGATTGTTAAAAAAACTAATAGGTTCTATTGAATCAGTAAGCCTGGGTCTTTATTAGTGGTTGTTCAAAAAAAAAAACTATAGGTTCTATTAAATCAGTAAGCCTGGGTCTTTATTACTGGTTCTTAAAAAAAAACCCTGTAAGTTCTTGTAACCCTGTTTACAGGGGTTTTGCTATTTTTTTTGTTGAGCCAACATTGGATTCAGTCCCAGGGAGAAGTTGAGAAAACAGAGGGGGGGCTACACAAAGCTCCTCTGTACTTTCAGAACCAAGATCTGAAGCACGCTCTGAAGCAAGTACTGAAGTTCCGCTAAAGCCTATATGGACCAGATGCCTCCAGCTGTGTGGGAACTGGAGGTTCGGGCCAAGGGACACAGGCACGCAGGGATGGGCAGCTCCTCTTCATGAAATGGATGTCAAGTAAGGTCGTTTACATGTCCACTATGCATGATGAAAGCATGACATGGGTCGGGATGTGGAGAAGCCAAAATGTGTGGTGGACTACAATTCTAACACCGAGAGCAGTGGACAATGGAGACTGGATGCTTCAGCCCCACAGTGCCACCCGAAAGACTTTCAGGTGGTACACATGATGGTTGCCACAAACCTCACACAGCTGAGTTTGCTGAACACTTGTCTGGTCCATCAGAAACAGCCCAACAGGAAAAGGATGGACTTCCTCGATTTCCAGCGTGAGGTGATCCACAGTCTGCTGTAGGAAAATCAGCGCCTACCTCCACCAGACCGACTCTGAACAGACGCCTCTGTGAGACCGTTTGAGAGACACTTTCCTGCTCGGTGCCCCACCAGTGAAAAGCAGCAGCCCCCCACCAGAAGATGCAGAGTTGCTCCAAGCAAGGAAAGAGTGAAAGTGCATTCATGTGCAAGAGCTGCCCTTGTCAGCCTGCCCTTTGTGTTGTCCCCTATTCTGAGATCTGGCACACGAGGCGCAACTTTTGATCTCATGCATCATACTGAGGAAACCAATGTGTGTGTGTGCATGAGTGTGTGTGTCTGAACCCTTTAGTTTTGTGTTTGACAAATTTCAAAACTTTGTGTATAAGCTTTGCACATTATAATCATATGTATATTCAAATGAAACTCAGGTGATTTGACTTTTGAGGAAAATTTTCGGACAATGGTTTGTGTGTAACAGTATAAAGTGTCATAATGAGGTGCAGGTTTTTCCATTTATTCTTGCAGTTCTTAAACATTTTTTTTTATTTTAAGATAGCGTTTGACAACTTTAAAAACTTTGTGTGCAAGCTGTGTGCATCATCATCATAGGCCCAGATTGATTTGACTTTCGAGGAAAATTTCTGGACAATCATCACAAATATTTGTTTATAACCACCAATATAAACAGTCACAATGAGGTGGGGTTTTTCCCCCTTTGTTTCAGTACTTCGTAGACATTTTTTTAAAAGGATTTCTTCAATTTTCTTCAGGAAAAAAACCAAATGTCTGTGTACAGAACTGAATCATATGATCAATGTAGCAACGTAAAAATGTTTGAAATATATAAAACTTCTTTTTTGAAAAAAATTGTGTGGTTCTGGAAAAAGAAAAAGAGTGAATTCATCCCCTGTTTTGCATTTTCAATCGTTCACCTTTCAGAAAATATATACTTTTAAGGGTCTCTAGTTAGTGTGAAATTCAGCAGAATTTTCTGAAAATATATACCTGTTTTTTTTTTGTTTTTTTTTTAAAATAACTTGGCAAATAGGATTTAACTTTAAGCTTAATTCCCTGGCAGCAAACGTGTTAAAACAGATTACGCAAACAGCAGAATTTCTGACTATTGAGAGCATACAAAATTCATTCTTATCAAACAAGAAATAAGTAACACAGATGTCTGCAGTTTAACACAGCTTACTTCTTTTCAGACGCACCAGTCTTTTCATAACTACCATGAGTGGATGGGACAAAACTAACTAATTAAGCTGGTAGATCAAAACTTAGAGAATATCTGATGGTACAAAATGGATCTATGTATAAATGCAAAACAATCCAAAATGTATGATATTGTCCACATAACCAAGAAGCACAGAATATCAGTGAAAGACTGTAGTTCAATGCAAGAAGACTGAGAATTGTCCCCTCATTTCTGTCAACCTGTCTACTAATGCAGTAAAGTACAAACACTGTAAACACTGACAACAAAAGCTTCAGAAAAGCATGTTAACAAACAGAAGAAACAGTATAGATTACAATCGTATATGAACAGGTTGGTCTTGCATTCCAATCTGATGCAACGCACTGACTGGGGGTGAGGGTCTGTCAATACGAACTTTCCTTGCCCGTAGTTTGGCCAAGCTGACTTCTGTGACTTTCTGACACTCGCGTACTTGCAAAGCTCTCAGTTGTGGACAAAAGTCAGCCAGGAGCCTGCAGGAGTGAAAACAAAAACAAACAAATAATAGCATCTGTGTCACATTTCCTTCTTTCCAAACAGGTTTAAAGTTTAAAAAAATTGGTATGAAAATGATAAACTTCTGGTGCTCTACATTTCGTATACATATATATCCATGTAAAAATTCAACCAAATATTTTACATTCTCATAAATATGGTCAGACAACCAGTCACTATTACCTGCCAATAGCTAGCAATGCACCATCAATCATTAGTATTCATTTCCACTGAAAGCAGAGACTGCTTGTCTTTCTAAAACTCAGCAAAGAATTTTCCAACAGAGCATAGACGGGTACCAGAGAACTGCAGTAACTTTTGGGGGGGGGGGGGGGGGGGGGGGGGGGGGGGGGGGGGGGGGGGCTACAATTCAAGTCACAACAAGAACTCTGCCTGATTATATATCATTAGTGATGATCTTAAGTTGAAATAGACTCAAAGGTATAATCATCAAAGATTTGCAGAAATCAGCAAGTTTATCACATAACCCAGTGCTGAGGAAAGTTAAATGAATAAACTTTATGCTGCACATCCACATACCAAGTTGTTTTTCATTTTTTGAATTCAAATGAATAAATGTTACACTGTAAATCTACTTCCCAAGTTATTTCTCATTTCATGTAATTTTCCATTGACTCATCCAACAAGCACACTTTCATGTTTTCATGTCATTTTCAGACCATATTACCAGTGCGCAGTTTGTCTGTTCTATTCCACAAGGTTTCAGTACTTTCACATCAAGTACAAAAATGGTAAATCATGTTCTGAGACTGAAAATCATATACACAAAGAAAGCAAGAGGATATGAATGTATAAAGAAAATTTACAAAAAAGGTGTGAACACATACTAATTTTGCAATGGCGCATTTCAGATGATACGTTAAACTCTTCAACCTTGGTGCTGTGCAAAATTTTCCAAACAGCAAAAAACATGCATTCCCCTCCCCCATCCCCCCACCCCATCAGAAATATTACAAAACTTTTGGCAGTCAACCCTTGTTTGCCATAAAAAATCGAGTCCAAGGAACAACATCTGTTTTTGTGTCAGATCAATACTGGTTGTCAGCAAATTCACCGTGCCCATTACCAATTCCATTTTGGAGACCGTGATTCGACACAGCCCAGTTCACGATTTAAAAAAGATTAAGGAAATAATAAAAACAACACTTTGCTTGACAATAACCAGTGACACACACTGACAAACTACTCAAAGAATGATAACAAATCTCACTGAGAGAAGTCCCTTTCTAAAAATAACATATGGTACAATGCTTTGCAAGAGAAAACACTCAGAATTTTTTGTTGAAATATGAACATGAAAAAAAAGTAGTTTGGAAGCATGAAAACCCTTACACTTAAAAAAAAAGGTAGTTTGGAAGTATGAAAACCCTTACACTTAAAAAAAAGTAGTTTGGAAGTATGAAAACCCTTACACTTAAAAAAAAGTAGTTTGGAAGTATGAAAACCCTTACACTTAAAAAAAAAGTAGTTTGGAAGTATGAAAACCCTTACACTTAAAAAAAGTAGTTTGGAAGTATGAAAAACCTTTACTCTTAAAAAAAAAGTAGTCTGGAAGTATGAAAACCCTTACAGGTATACACTTTTAAAGATGTGAAACTCTGATTCCACCTTTTCCAGACAAGAAAAATCTTAATTTGCAGCAAAATACGCTCAGAACAAGCATTTTTCTTTCTTTCCAACATGGAACTTTATTCTAACCAAGAATGTAAATGCTCCTCAATACTTAGCCATTACCTTATCAATCATATTTTTTTTCATGAAAAAAAAAAAAAAATCACCTTTTCCCATGAAAACACATACAGGAATCTGATCTCCCGCTCCTCTAGATCTGATCACATATCACCAATTCTGTCATCCTTACACTGGCTTCCAGTTCAATCTCGCACTGACTTTAAAGTTCTCCTCCTGGTTTTCAAATCACTGAATAATCTGGCTCCCTCCTACCTCTCTGACCTCCTCCATCTCTATGTTCTGTCTCGCAACTTACGCTCACCCGATTCTCGTCTGCTTTGGCTTCCCTCCACTTGCCTGAAAACTTCAGGCCAACGATCTTTCTCTTACCAGGCACCTGCTCTATGAAATAGTCTCCCTTCTTCCCTGCGTAACACGGACTCTTTAGAGACTTTTAAAACCTCCCTAAAGACACATCTTTTCCCTCGGACTGATTAACGATATTCACTTACCACTGTGCACGTGTTTGCTGATGTTGAACGCGCTCGTCGGTCTGTGTGATTTTTTTTCTTTTTTTTTTTTCTGCGGCGGTGTGTGTAGTGTGTGTTGTGTGTGTGTGTGTGTGTGTGTGTGCATGTGTGTGTGCGCACGCGCACCTGTGTGTGTGTGTGTGTGTGTGTGTGTGTGTGTGTGTGTGTGTGTGTGTGCGTGCTTTGAATTAGAATTATAATTTTATCATGTTTTTCTGTAATATGCGCTTTGGGCTCTCACGAGGTAAAAGGGCCCTATAAATATCCTTTTACATTACATTACATTACATTACATGAATTTCACAAAGTGGAAAATAACAATCCCAAAATAAAGAAACAAATGGACTTTGATATTTCTCTAATATTTTCTCTTTTCAAATCAAGTTTTTGATATTCAGTTATATATGAATATTTTCCAAGTACTGAAAATTAAGTACTGGGGTAAAACAAGTGCAGGTTTTTTCCAAGAACTGTTATATGCTGACTTAACAAATCACTTTGTTGCAGATTCACATAAAATGACACAGCTACCATCCCTATTTTATCATGGAATCACTTTCTCAACTGTACTTTTTTTGTTTTTAATCATACAAAGCATATCAATTCGCTCATCCATGAAATTCTACAAATAGTACAAACATCACTTACATAACGGACTGGTCCGTCACACGCCAACAACCTTGAACACTGAGCTGTACCAGCTTAGGGCACAACTGGGCTATAATTCCCACAGCACGGTTTGTCAAACCATATATGTTGTTCAGCAACAGATACCTAATCCTGAAGCAGAGAAAGAAATTTTTGTTTTTTTTTTATTCAACATCACATCTTAACGAAATAATAATTTTCTTATTTTAAAAGTCTAACTATAATAAATGAACTGTCTTCCCATGCACTGTATGGGTATTCTGACAGATGTTTTCATATTTCCAGTATTTCTCACTGTCAAAAAAGGCTTTCAAATCCAACTCCCAATTACGCTTTTAACAAAAACATGACATACAATCAGCACTTTTTTGTGTATCATATATATATACTTTTTCTAAAAGCCCCTATCAGAAACAAATCATGCTGCTTACAGCCAAGCAGCCATATCAGGGCTGTCTATCAGAAACTATCCACTGAACAACCACAAACCAGCATACGAACCGTGCAGTGAAATGGTTGAGACATGCAAGGAAACATTATAATTTGAAAGAACATGAAACAAGGCCTCCTTTTTATTATTCTGACTGGTGGCTGGTTTCAAAGTACTATCAACAGCCAAAAGTGACTGAAAAGATCAATAAGAGATTCATCAGGTGTTAAAACAATGCCTACTGGCAACAATTTGCTGAAGATCAAAGTGAAAGAAACCAAACAGCTGTTGGTAGACATCCACTGGATCACTTGTAGTGGTAACATTAATGCCAGGATTGTTCACTAAAATCTCATCGATCAGTATCAGTGTTGCTCATTCTTTTGGCTTTCAACTTTAATTCAACCTACACCTGTAAAATCTGTGATTCTCAATCCTAGACCTTGTATGCGGCTGAAGTTGCATTTGTAAGAGGTTCATGAATCATCTCACCTTGTTTTTATTCTAGCTTCCATTTTGTTGGATTAATATTTAATTACATGTGGCTTGTGTCTTGCTTTGTTTGTATTCTTGTTTCTGTTTAGACTGTTTAATTAAAATCTTCTGTGCCACTTCAGTGGCAGTGAAGCCATGCTGCTCATTCTGACACCTGTCCACAGCCATAGCCCGGTCATTCCCACCACAGCCCCGGCACAGGCAGTCCACAGGGAACAGTCAATGTCAAGTCGTCAAGAGGCAACCCACCGGGGTAGACACTGCACTGCTACTGAGTCACTTCAGTGGTGTTCAGTGGCGCCTGTTCTGATCCAACATACGCAGGACACCACCTACTAAGCCCCTACTGACGACAATAATTGCTAAGTCATGAAGCCAGTGTGTGTCAGTTCTCCCTTCGGAGGCCGCCACCACGTTCGTCCAACCACAGCACCCATGGATTCGCTAATACAGGTGACCCTAATGGAACCAAACCAAGGCCACAGATGTGGAGAGGACATCAAAACTGAAGTCACCATGAGAGCAGGGCATGAACAGCCACAGAATTTGAGACTTTTTCTTTTTAATGCTGATCGATGAGAATGATGATGATGAAGATGATGCTACAGATTTCCATTCCGGTCTTAGACTGCATGACAGGGCTGTACTCTATGCTTCCTTTCATAATACATCCTGGCGTCAACCAGGCCTGAGAGATACAGGCACCTGCAATGTTCGTTAGGAAATTTGAACAACACTCTCAGGGACACATCCATCAAGTGGATGCAACTCAACTGTGTGGTCCCAGTCTTCCCAGCTGAGCCTGTAGCAAATTCAACTCTGGGTAGGAGCTGGTCAGGGCAGAAAAATCCCACTTAACTCTGATGGGAATTGAACCCACGACCTCCCAGTCAGAAGTCTGCAATGCTAACCACTTTGCCATGGCCCCTTACAGTGCCGAAATACAGCTGACCACACCAATGACCCAAATAGGATTTAAAGCTGGAAAGCTGAGTTAACCCAGTGTTTCCAGTAGCATTCAACGAGAACTGAACGCACTTACTGATCATAGTTCACAAATGATATAACCAGTTTCCTCATTTCTTCCAGTGAGTGGTATTAACAAAGAAACTTTCAGAGTGCCTTCCAAAAAAATTACGGCTTATTTTTTTTTCAACATAAGGAATGACGTGCTTTTTTAGTCACTTGACAGGATTTTAAATCAGTTAAAACTTATAACTTTAAAACTTGTCAGAATTTACAGTACATAAAAGTTAAACATTTTTCTTTTTTTACGCCTTGGTCTACATGGTCAGTCCGGCCCTTGAGATGAATAGTGCCGTTTTCTCCAGCTCTTGTAGACTGCCGTTGAGCTTCATCATTAGAGCTGTCTCTGTTGGCCACACTTCTCTCCTCGTCTGTTCATGGAATGGGCATTTTTGGAGCACATGCTCAGCTAACTGCTCTTCCTGCCCACCAGGACAGACTGGAGAAGACACCACCTTGAGCTTTCAGCACAAGTGACTATTACGTCTGTTGTGCCCCGTGTGGAGCCTCACCAGGACACTTTGTTGCTCTCTGGACTACAGATGGTAATCATCCTTGGGTATCCTGGGTGATGTGATAGTCCAGATGATGCTTCGTATCTTGCTTTAAGTGATGCTGTTGTTAGACTGCTCCCCCTGAGCACCCTCTCTCGCCAGGTGATCAGCTAACTTAGAGACCTGGTTAAATATTGATTTCCAACTGCAGATGTCTACACACAAAACAAAGCAAATGTTTTGGAGAGAAAAAAAAACCCAATGATTTCAATGATTTGAACTTGAAGGCAACAAGATCAGAGATTGTGCCGGTAATTGTTAAATTGGTATGACAAACTTGCAAAGAGAAATGGATCAAACAAAACTGGTAATCTGGCCATAGCAGTCGGTAAAAGTCAAGAGCTACCAATACAACAATCCACTTTTCTGCTGCCAACATATGCTGACACCGACACTAAAATTCAGGCAGTGCAAAGAACCAATGGCTGATTGTTTGTCAGTATTTTGCCATGTAAACTAGTAAAATACAAATAATTACTGAAAATGCAAACCACAGAGACAATGTTAGTAACAAACAGAATTTTATTTGACGGTATGAATTTGATTTTATTCGAGATGAAAGATTGATACCATTAACATTTTTACAAAGCAAATGGAATTGGGTGCATTTGTAAAATGAGCCTGTTAAGAATCATAAACATCATTAGCAGTGTTTGAAACATTATTATCCAAGACCTTGGGCTAAAAAAAAAAACAAACCAGAACTAGGTCTTTAGCCTTTAGTCTTACCCTCTGCACTGCATGATAAGGTTGATGATGTCATCATCACAGAGATCCCAACATCCACAAAGGTCCACGTGCTCTAGAGGAAGACAGTTGGAAATCAGTGATATCAGTCCTGAGCCCGAAACCCACACACAACTGCGCAAACTTATACTCCGTACCTGTCTACAACAAGCCCCAATTGTGTAGAGACTTGCATTAGAAATACTCATGCAGTTGGACAATACTATTTTCTCCAGATTAGGGTTGCTCTGCAGAACACAGATAAGAGCGTCATCAGATAACCAATCCCTGGCATTACAAAGCACCAATTCTTTCAGACAGCAATTTCTCCGAGTGAGCACATCAAAGGCTGTCTGTGAGAAAGTGGCAGAACACTGTGATGTGTTGACAGTAAATGCTAAGCCGAAGTGGCAGTCCACAAGGTCTCTGAATGCTGATGACACACCACGCAGCTGGAACAGTTCCTTTAGAGAAAAATATGGAAGGAGGTGTTTACACAGCACCTGTTCCCATGGGATGTCAAACAGACTTATCGCAGCCATTGCCAACTTTTGACTTGGTATCAAACCCTGATGATAAGCTGAAGCAATCCTGAGATTCAGTCTACCGCTCGAACTCCATATCCTGTAACATAAGGCATAATTATGTAATTAGGTCATTTCTCATTTTCTTATTCAAACACTGGAATCAAACTCCCACAGAGAAGACAGGACAAGAACAAGAAAACAAATGGTAGGAGCCTTTTGACCCTAAGGTCTAATAAAACACTTAACTATACAAGACAGACACAATGAGACTTTCAGAGGGCTTAAGTTCCTGCCCTCTGAAACAAACGCTAAGATAAATCTGAATGTTTATCATGTCTATCCTTGTAATGTCAAGTGTTTGAAAAAGATCATGGGGTGAAAGACACTTAACTTCTCACCATCCAAAACACATGCTCTGATAAGTCTGAATGTTTGTTATGCCTCTCCTGTGTTGCGAAGTGTTTGAAAAAAAAAAAAAACCTTTAGGTGGAAAGATACCTCATATTTCATCCTGCTCTTGTCCTTTTTTCTGAATAGCTTTCAATTCCAATGTTTTGATAAATCTTTTCACGCACTTCCATCCATTTTACATTTTGTTTATTTTCTGTTCAGACCAATCTCAACCTATTTTCAAGCATTTAGCAATGCCACAAGTCTGAAATAAAACATTAAGACTGCATTGCTTGTTTCTGTTTATAATTACAGCTAGCTCATGCATTTACTGTCATCTAGTGATCGACTTAACACAAAGGGTACAAACTGTGCTTTTCTGTTCATCTAAATTGTTTACCTTTTGAATCGGACTTTCAGTTTATGAATATCAAAACACATTTTATGATAGAGCTTGGCACCTTTACAAATGCTTCAATACATTCAGTATAAAAACTTGATAACATTTACAATGCTGCTAACTTTTCAATGGGTATGAAATCGTTTCTTGAACATAAATGTAAATACCTTTAACATTGAAACACAAATGCAGAATACTCTGGATGGCCAAGAGGTCTCTCAAAATTTTACTTCTATTATCATTCAATACTTTTCAAAATTTTTACTTCTTTTTAAAAAAAATGACCAGGTCACAATTATGAAAAATCGGGCTCACAGCTTTTCAACATAACTGTTATTTACCATTACAAAAGTAGTAATCATAACACAAATACTGAATAGAAAATTTAAAAAAAAAATTACCAGATCACCTATACACACGTCAGACCCATTGCTCTGCGGAAACTTTCAAATGCAAAATGAGCTAATCAATAGCCAAGTAGGCCTGTCACACTTTTTCCCTCTGAAGTATCAATCAAATATACATGCTTGATAAAGTATTGGGTTACTGCTGTCATGATCAAATGAATGTCTCAATTTAAACTTGTAGATCTCCATTTGATTCTGTGGGCTTCATGATCAAAGGGCAGGACCATTGATTAAACTCATTAAAATGTAACAAAACAAAACACCCATGACCATTTTCAGGTCTTCACCTATGCCTTTCCAGCTGGCCAAGACGTTCACTGGTAATACTACTCGTCAGTGGAGGTGGGACGGACGAGTCTGTATGTATGTGTGCGTGTGTGTGTGTGTGTGTGTGTGTGTGTGTGTGTGTGTGTGAGTGGGGGGGGGGGGGGGGGGGGGGGAGTAATCTGAATTCCTTGCAAACTGAGGCTGCTGTTGTGAAATGAGCCACAGCCTTCCTAAATTTATGTATTCACAGATGGCATGCCTATTTTTTTATCTGGTAGACCATTCCACTTGTAAAAGTTGTATGCTGTACATGAAAAAAAAAAGGAATAACTGAAGGGGTGATGTTGGATTTTTGAACTACAAAGTACTGATTGTTGTTTCTTACCATGTTTGACACAATATTTGTGGAAACACTTCTCCTGCAATGGTGGCAGCTGCAGTTTCCTAAAAATTGATTCAACTTGGTGGTCTCCTGGTCCAACTTTGTTCAAAACTCAATATCCATGTCACTTATCACGATGACAGTTGACACATGTGACTCACTAGTATCAGAGGCCAAGAGCTGAACACATACTGCGTTCAATATTGTTCCGCTGAGTGAAAATGAGAGCTTTGTGTTGTGATTTTTAACTATTTGGTAGCAATCATTAGAATTATGTTTTCCCATGCCGAAACTAACGAAAATGTGAAGTTTGGAAAAAAAAGTTCATCCAAGTTCAAGGATCAGGATCAGGATCAGGAGTGTTGTATCAAAACAATTTTTTTTTTTTTTAATTGAACAATTTTTTTTTTGTTTTTTTTAACAAGACACATACAAAGCACAAATATGCACATATCAATAGAAAGGAATAACAATGAACGCAAAGGTGATAGTTAAGTAAAGGTACCTATTCCAGAAACAGCATTGGACACAGCACTTTGATAATCAAGCATGGATTCAACAATACTGGTAATAAGAGTAGTTTTGTGAAAAGACCAGACTAAAGGCTGAATAGCCTAATCCAGTCTGTAGCAGTATGGTATGGCATGGTAAAATACTGCCTTGTGGTATCCAACTAATAACACAAGCCAGACATAAGGTTACACAAGGTTATACATTATGGAAAAAAATAAATCGGAATATACATTTACTATGAAATACAATGATGCTGTCTCAAATACCGATTGTTTCGGAAGAAAAAAAAGATCTTGCGGCAACGTTTGATAGCTGTCTGAAATTTGATAAGCACATAAACAGTGCCATGATGAAAGCTAATAAAATGCTCAGTATAATTAGATGGCCTTTTTCATATTTGGATCCTTAAGTTTTTACAGTACTATGTTAGACCCCACCTGGAGTATGGAAAATGTGATATGGTGCCCTTACTTAAAAAGGCAGTCAGCGAGTATTGAGAGAGTGCAATGAAGAGCCACCTTGTTAATTAAAAAGTTGAAACAAATAAGCTATGTAGATAGATTGTGAAGGTTAAATTCACCATTGTTAAAGTTCCGATGAATAAGGGGAGACTTGATTGAGACTTACAAGCTATTTAAGGGACTTAACAGTACAAATTTTAACAGATTTTTTTAAAACTAACCTCTAATCAAATTACAAGAAATTCTGCGAACAAAATCCAAATTAAATACTGTCACACTAATATTAGAAAATGTTCCTTTAGTAACAGAGTGGCACCATATTGTATCAAACTACCTGCACACATTAAAAAAGCGAAAGATTTGAATACTTAAAAAAAAACCTTCTGGATACTAACGCAAAGTTAAATATTTCAAAATTTGATTTTGACTGACAGAATAGAGTAAAATAAATCCTGAGCATATGCATGCATTATGCAACCACTATTTATTTACATAAATAAGACGACTAGGACACTAAAAGCCGTGAGGCTATCCAAGTCCCAAGTGAACTGAACAGACAAAATTTTGGTGAAAAACTACCCACTAGTTTATGCCAACGAGATAGGATTGAACGGGCAAGGTTACAGCAAGACTGATGCAGAATGACTACCACGAGTGTCAGATCTGACCGTCATCACTCGTCACTGTCCTTATCCGTCACTTTCGTTCAGTTTCTCCGTCACACTACCGTTGAGGCGCTACGTCGATTACGACTGTCACCATATAAAAACAGCCCAAAGAATCGACGACACAAACCGCCTGCATTTACCTTCTTATTTGTGTGCAATATTGTTTTGCCTTTTACAGAAATGCATATTGTTTTACATGGTCAAGCCACTTCGCTCTCGTGCGACAAGTAACGTGCGGACTAGTTGAGGCGTCTGATGTGTGCATGTGCCAACACAACATGTTGCCCGGATGCTGTCAGCTCGCACAAGACTATTTGTACAGCAGTTGTTTCCCAAGGTATTGTAAAGAGTTTTTTCCCCCTGTAACATGACATTTCTAAAACTAAAATTTATTAATAAATAAAATCCAGAACCAGGAATCTGCACGATTCGAGTCAACGGCCTAGCTACTAAAACAAATTATTAATTTCGCTATTTTTTTTCCAGTTTTATCCAAGATGATTCCCATGGTTACTTTACGGATTTCCTTAATCTTTTCTTTTAATTTTCCTTTCATATTCATTTCTAAAACCTCAGTCTCACACTAAACTGGTGAAAGGCAATCAAGTATTATGGAGGACTAACCACAGCCACAATGTGAAAAAAACAATCAAGTATTATGGAGGACTAACCACAGCCACAATGTGAAAAAAACAACCTAACCATAAAGACTTTCTTTCTCCTAGAAGGATTTTTTTCCTTAAACACACACACACACACACACACACACACACACACACACACACACACACACACACACACACACACACACACACACACACACACACAGAAAAGTCTGTTGATGTCATGGCTCCCTCACACCCACCGTGCCTGGTTTGGTTATAGAATATACTTATATTTACGCGTGCTTTCTCTCTCTCTCTCTCTCTCTCTCTCTCTCTCTCTCTCTCTCTCTCTCTCTCTGTCTCTGTGTGTGTGTGTGTGTGTGTGTGTGTGTTGTGTGTGTGTGTGTGAGAGAGAGAGAGAGAGAGAGAGAGAGAGAGAGAGAGAGAGAGAGAGAGAGAGAGAGAGAGAGAGAGTCTGATAAATATCATCGTCATCATTATCATCATCACCATAACTATGATTGTAACTGTTTTGTCTCCTTCTTTTTCCTCTTCGTCCTTTCTCTTTCCCTCAATTGTCATGATGTTGTTAATATTACAGTTATTATTGTTGTTGTACATTGTTGCTTTGCTACTAGACCATTGTTTTTCTCTTTTTTCTAATCATTATTACTATTTTAATCTGTGTCTTTTCCCCTTCACACTTTTCCATCTTCCCTACAGTTTCATTCCGTAGTTTTCTGTTTCTTTTCGTCCCCCCCCCCCCCCCCCCCTTTCCCCCCCATCCATGCTACAGTTTGCACATATATCAAAGAGGTCTACGACTTAACGACGACCGGATTTAGACAGGTCACTCAGCTGGAATAGCACTTACTTGGAGCTTTCGACAGACCTCCGTCCGTCTTCTTCAGCGGTGGTGTTGCTACTGGGTGAACTGTATATGACTGTTTATTAGTATTTGCTTCCATTGTTTTAAATGTTGTCTCTTCCGTTGGAAGAAGACCCAATAGGTCAAAATGCATAGTGTCTGTTTTGTCATGCATTTATTTCTTCGTTTGGCAGCTCAATAATTCTAATTTTTGCTTTCATGTTTCAGTTTCAGCCTATACTTACCCTACTTTGAAATTCACATAACAAAAGCTGTTATTTAATTCCTGCTTCAAAAAATAACGAGATGGATTTACCAGCCAATATGTCATCTCCTTGTCTGCTAACACTTAACATCGATAATATTTGGTTCATTTTTTGAAAGTAACAAGATGGCTTTTCCAGCCGATGTGTCTGCTAACACTTAACATCAATAATTTGGTTCCTTTTCCAAAAAAGGCAACATAGATATCTCAGCCTATGTGTCATCTTCTTGTCTGTTAACACTTAACATCAATAATTTGGTTCCTTTTCGAAAAAAAAGACAAAATAATTACAGCCGTTTAGCCATTTTAGTCATTGCCTTGTCCACTAACATTCCTGTCGGTAATTTTGTTCCAGTAGTAGAAAGGAACTCGTGGAGAGCGTGGCAGCAGAGAGTCCTCAGGAGAGAAGCCCCCTTCAAGCAAGTGTTTCGGCCCTTATCTCCTAACACTCTAGGGGGGTTGGGCCACACCCAGTTCATGACTCCGGATGTCCCTCCTGTCATGGCGCATTCTGGATAATTGGAGAGAGAGAGAGAGAGAGAGAGAGAGAGAGAGAGAGAGAGAGAGAGAGAGAGAGAGAGAGAGGAGAGAGAAGAAATGGGACATGGTTTTTCACCCTGACAAATGTACCACTCTCCCAGTCACAAGAAATAAACACCCTGTTCTTAGTGAATATACACTCTATGGCCACACCCTAGCGACTGTGCAGTCAGCAAAATACTTAGGAGTCACCCTCCAAGCAAACATGGAATGGGACAAACACATAGACAACATAGTGGCAAAGGCAGGACGCACCCTGGGATTCCACCGTCGAAACCTTAAGATAGCCTCTATAGGCTCAGAGAGAGAAGCGTATCTTGTTTTTGTGCGACCGCTCCTGGAATATGCTTGCTCAGTCTGGGACCCCTACCTTGAGGGTGACATAAACAAGATAGAAGCCATACAAAGGACAGCAGCCAGATTTGTCACCAACTGCTACCACAGAACAACAAGTGTGACACACATGTTGGAAAGACTGGGATGGCCATCTCTGCAGCGACGAAGACAGGCAGCACGACTCACCATGCTGTATAAAATACATCATGACCTGGATCGAATCAATAAAACCAAGCTGATACTTCTTCCAGAGCGAAACCGCAGAGGACATAACCAGCAGTTCCAACGTATCTCGTCCCAGGGCGCCAACAGATACAGGCATTTCTCGTTCCTGCCACGCTCCATTCGGGAATGGGATCAGTTGCCACAGTGCATTGTCAGCGCCGAGTCCTAAGCGCTCCCCCTGGCTCACCTGGGTCATTCTGGGGATTGACTGGGGGGGGGGGGGGGGGGGGGGGGGAGAGCCAGGGGAGATGAAAGCGGAGCAAATCTCTAGTACAAAGTAAGGAAGAAGGAGAGGGGAGGGGGAGGAAGGAAGGGGGAAGGTAAAAATAAAAATGAAATAGGGAAAATTTTCACAAGGTAGAAATCTGGAGTGGATCCTGTGAGAGGGGATTCACAATAGCAAGAGACTGAGAGTGGGGTGTCTTGGTGGCAGCAGGACTGGCTATGTGTGTGGATGGATCTTGTGAGAGGGAGACCCCACTGAGGACTGTGTCTTGCTGGCAGCAAGACTGGCAATGCTAGTGATTTTTTTTTTTTTTTGGCACTGAACGCTGACCCCTGGGCCCCCTTCTTGATACAGCGACAAAAGAATCAGAATGTTGATTATGGTCGCTCCACGGAAAAGAAGGAGAAATAATGAAATAAAGAAAACATGTTACAGGAAAACGCTCCACGGTAGCAGACATGGTAGAAAAACGCCGGTAGCAGACATAATGTATGGCATGTACTACATACCTCCCACAAACCTCTCCCTCGACCTCTTCTCTACCCCTTTTTCCCGGCAAAAACAGTTTTTTTTTTTACCTCAGTGTCCCTAATGTTTGTTTCTATCACAACCTCCACCCCAGTTTAGACTTTTAGATAGAAATTGTCACCCCCATGTCCCCGCCTAGTCAAAGTGATCAACCTCTATAAAGGTTTACTACTTTGGAACAGGAAGTGTCCCTTTTCAGTAACCGAAGTAAAGACTTTTCACGCTGTCTTTTGTAGGGCAACTGTAGATATGTCCAATAAGATAATGTCCCTTTTCAGTAACCGAAGTAAAGACTTTTCACGCTGTCTTTTGTAGGGCAACTGTAGATATGTGTCCAATAAGATAAACCTTTTCAGTAACCGAAGTAAAGACTTTTCACGCTTTTCACGCTGTCTTTTGTAGGGCAACTGTAGATATGTGTCCAATAAGATAAACTCCCTTTTCAGTAACCGAAGTAAAGACTTTTCACGCTGTCTTTTGTAGGGCAACTGTAGATATGTGTCCAATAAGATAATGTCCCTTTTCAGTAACCGAAGTAAAGACTTTTCACGCTGTCTTTTGTAGGACAACTGTAGCTATGTGTCCAATAAGATAATGTCCCTTTTCAGTAACCGAAGTAAAGACTTTTCACGCTGTCTTTTGTAGGGCAACTGTAGATATGTGTCCAGTAAGATAATGTCCCTTTTCAGTAACCGAAATAAAGACTTTTCACGCTGTCTTTTGTAGGGCAACTGTAGCTATGTGTCCAATAAGATAATGTCCCTTTTCAGTAACCGAAGTAAAGACTTTTCACGCTGTCTTTTGTAGGACAACTGTAGCTATGTGTCCAATAAGATAATGTCCCTTTTCAGTAACCGAAGTAAAGACTTTTCTTAATGTCTTTTGTAGGGCAACTGTAGCTATGTGTCCAATAAGATAATGTCCCTTTTCAGTAACCGAAGTAAAGACTTTTCACGCTGTCTTTTGTAGGACAACTGTAGCTATGTGTCCAATAAGATAATGTCCCTTTTCAGTAACCGAAGTAAAGACTTTTCTTAATGTCTTTTGTAGGGCAACTGTAGCTATGTGTCCAATGAGATAATGTCCCTTTTCAGTAACCGAAGTAAAGACTTTTCTTAATGTCTTTTGTAGGACAACTGTAGCTATGTGTCCAATGAGATAATGTCCCTTTTCAGT